>QAOC01052898.1:2947-16233 GCA_003255005.1 Begonia fuchsioides | reverse complement strand
AGCCAAGAAGTTTGCTAACATGTTTGCTCATTTTGTAGGGTTATTTATGCAAGGAACCTTAATGGAAGAGCCAACTTTGGATGATCAAGGAAAGCCCAAACATCTTCTCTCTTGGGAACATTCCACAATACCCGCGGAGCAAGGTGTAGAAATAGAGATGGAGGCGGCCAAAGACGACATAAACCTAGCCAACCATTGCATGGTCCATCCAAGATTTGGAGAAGGGAAGTCCAAGCCCATTTTCCTCGGATACTTCAACAGCCAAAGTTCACATGGAGGGATAAAGATCCAATTTTTATGTCATTTAGAGTTTTGTTAGTTTTTTGATTGAACAACTGCCGAGTCAAAAAAGGTGGATTGTTTTGGTTAGAATTAGGGTTTTAATTTACTGAAGGGTTAGTCACGTGAAAACCCACTTTCGTGCTTCAAGTGGGGGTGCTGAAGGGCCGGGGAGACCATGGTAAGCCTTGGTGCCTCCTTTTCGGGTAACTTCTAGGAGGACCACTTAGTTGTTTCCTCCTTGTTTTGCCTTTTCGAGTAAGCTATTTTTTTTTTAATTTTTGGGAGCCCACCCTCCCGAGCATGGGGGTGATTTTAAGCTCACTTGGAGCTCATTTGTACTCAGTGAAGTTTGAAATTAAAGATTGCATTTTGTATCTCATTTCCTTGGTGGTTTCTCCTCCTCCAACACTCGGGTTTTTCGGTGAGTTACATTCGGAAACCACCGAGAGCTCCACTCCGGTTTTTGCTGCCATTCAAGCTTGGGTTAGCTAAGCCATACCACACTCCTTCAACCACGTTCTATTGTAATTCAAGGTAAGGGTGTGAACCCCAAAGCTTCTCCTCCGTTCAAGTTTATCCCTCCGTTTACAACTTTCCGATATTCCTTTCCGGAGAGCTCATTTTTTAGCACTCTAGCTATTTTCTGCATATCTTCCGATTCCCTTATTCATTTACCGTGATATTTTGACCCATAAACCCTCTCAACCGCATCTACCTTTCCTCCAAATTTCAGCATCTAAACCAATACGCCGCCGGAGATCTCTCCAGAGACATTTGACCCTGTATTTCCTTTACTCGAGCCAACTTTCCCATTTTCCACCTCTTTTCTCTCTCCATTTCTCCTTAACCGACCCAACCACCATTATCATAGCACATCATCTAGTATCAGAGACCCTTTCCTAACCACCACCCTTCTATTGTCGTTTTTATTTGATATCTAGAGCATAATTTGATGATTCGGAGTGGAGCTACCCTTAACCCACCCTGAGAACCCGCCACACCCAATGTACCACCTCCCGCACCCTCTAATCCGAGAGAAGCTGAACAAAGCTACCAAGGGCAAATAGATGACCTCAATAAGAGGTTTGATCTTGTTCTACAATGTTTGGCGGCCAACTCACACCCCGTGAGAAGACAACCTACTGTGCCGAGGAGAAGGCCCGGCCAGGGAATGAGAAGAGGCCGAACCCTTGACTCCGAGGACTCCGGTGAAGATGCTATCTCTTTTGATCCACCAAGTCTAGAATATGAGTTGAGGAACGTTAAGGTTACTATCCCTTCCTTAAATAGATCTTGTAGGGGTGATGCTTTCCTTGATTGGGTTGAAAAGGTGGATAAAATCTTTGAATGTTATAACTATTTAGAAAAGGCCAAACTACAATTGGTTTCTTTATAGTTGACCGGCTATGCTTGCCTTTGGTGGGATAGTGTGAGGTCCAATAGAATACGTGAGGGAGATGATGAAGTTTTGACATGGAGAGCAATGAAAATGCTCATGAGGAGGCGATTTGTTCAAAGCCATTATAAACAAGAGCTTTTCCTCCAACTCCAAACTTTGAAGCAAGGCACCCTCTCGGTTGAAGACTATTTAGCCGAGTTTGAGACCTTATGGATTCGATGTGATCTTCAAGAACCCGAGGACCAAATCATAGCAAGGTTCCTTAGAGGCCTAAACAAGGAAATCAGAGAAAAGACAAATCAACAGAAAAGGCAAAGGTGTTTCTAACCGGTTTGTACCAAGGGCCTGATGTGCCGCGAGACTCGGGCCCATCGGACCGAGAGTTTTATACTAACTTGGTTGCTCATTTTGTAGGGAACATTATCATGGAGAAACCCTCGGAGCTTGATCAAAGCCAACCGAGGACATGCATCATGTGGCACCCCGAGTCGGACACCGGAGACTGCACCAAGACCGCCCACATCGGGCCAGCAGTTCGTGCCAAGGTCGCCCACATCGGGCCGGCCGTGGCGCGCATCGAGACAGACCGCGCCCAGACAGCGCCCCAGGGGCCAGCCGACATGGCCCATGCCGAGTTCCATTAAGGGGCTCGGCCCCCTTCAATAAATGGCTGAGTGCCACATTTCCTTTCAGCAATTAGAGACGTAGAAGAGTAAGAAGAGCCAGCCCAAGTCACGAAAAGATGAAGTTTAAGGCCCGCGATCCGACATGGCCGAAGCCCAAGCAATATGGATGAAGCCCACGAACACTTAGCATTTTCAACCGTGCCAAAATCTTAGGGAAGGAGGCTACTAGCGGGAGAATCAGACTTAGAGAGATATGGGGAGATTCGCACACGAAAAATCCCATGATACTCGGAGATCCCGTCCAAGAGCGCCGCGCGCGCACCCGCTTCAGCAAACCCGACAGCGCCCACCCGCGCGTGCACCCGACAGCAACCCGGCCACGCCCTCCACAAGGCTGACACACTCCTTCGCGCACCCGGATCCAACTACATACCGATAGCGATGACGTGCACGCCTGAGCACTCGACTACGATAGCGCGCGCGCCCGAACACCTGGACCCAGCTACACCTCGACGGCACGCAATCCCGCGATTCTTGCGCCACATCATCGGTCCGCGCCTTCACGATCCTAGACGTCCAACTTGATCGACGACTTACGATTCTTACTTAGTATTTTCCTTTTATGTTTTTGTCTATTTAAGAGGCACTTAGCCTCAATTGAACTTAGTGAATTTTTATCAATACAAAGTGCTCATCGCCTTTTTGATAATTCCCTCAAATCGTCGATCCTTCTCCGGTGCGTCACATCCGGCCAAGTCTTCGACAACCCTCGTCCGTGAACGGTGCATCATATCCGAACACGAACTAGGTCAACCTTTCTAAACACTTAGATTGCTCGAGTGTTTAGATCGACCGCCTCATATCCTCCTAAATTCCATCTCGTTTTCCCAAGCCATCAATCTCCGCCACCACCGATTCCGGTACGTCCACTACCCTCCAAACCACCGTCGTTTTTATCCGAGCCATTCCATTATTTTCACCTTCAAACCCCCTTATTTCCACCCCATTACACTTCCGCAACCTAACTCCAGAAATCGCCCGACTATATTTTCCGACCGCCGTACGCGTTGCCTCCTCCGGTCACGCGCACGTCCATCTCCCGACCACGGTGCGCCGCTCATCGATTGACGGCACATCAATTTGGTATCAGAGCTAAAGTTCCTATCTTGAGTGTAAAAATCCAATTTTTACCTCATGGAACGCATGGTGACATGCAGCGGAGCCATCCTCGGAAACGCCCACGACCAAGGCACCACGAGCGAACCATCGCTCCACTCCGGGCCTCCCGAACATGAACCAAGCGTCCAAGAGCAATTGGATGCTACTAATCAGCGGATTGAGGAGCGTTTTACGGTCAATGAGCGCTTAATGCACACGATCCTTCAACGATTGGACACGATGGCCAATCAACAAACGCAACACCCGGCCGCACCTCCGCCCGTGCGAAAGCCCGAGAACGAAAATTTCCAAGCCCGGCCGCATGAATCGGATGGATCCGATGATGAATACTTCCCGAACCATCGAAATCGGGAAGATGACAAGCGACTCCCGAAGGTCACAATTCCCTCTTTCAACGGGACCGCCGATGGAAACACCTACCTAGAGTGGGTAGAAAAGGTTGATTCTATTTTCAATCTTTACAATTATTCCGAGAATTTGAAGGTACAATTGGCATCTTTGGAATTTACGGACTATGCGGTACTATGGTGGAGATGCCACCGAGCACAACTCCGGCGTGAAAGAAAACCAGATGTTTCGACGTGGGACACCATGAAGGAACATATGCGCACCCAATTCGTGCCCAATTATTATCGGCAAGAATTATTCTTGCAATTACAAGGGCTAAGGCAAGGTGGAAGATCGGTTGAGGAATATCTCACCGAATTCGAGTCTTTGTGGATCCGATGCGAATTGGAGGAGCCTAGTGAACAAATCATAGCCCGGTTCATTAGAGGGCTCCAAAGGGATATTGGGGACGTCGTGGAATTACAAGCCCGAGTCATTTGAATCCCTTATTCAAATGACCTTGCGGGTGGAGAGACAATTCAAGCGGAGGAACAAGGCCCCGGCCCAAAGGCCGATTCCGAGAGCGCCCGCGCCATATCGCCTGACTCCCGCGGCAGCACCCACGACCGCGCCCATGCCATGGGCCCCGAAGCCGATCCAGCCGGCCAAACCCCAAGAGGCCGTGAGCGAGACTTCCTGGACTCGAGAGATCCGTTGTTTTAAATGTCTCGGCCGAGGACATATGGCGGCCCAATGCCCTAACCGAAGGGGCATGACAATCCTCGAAGGCTCCAAAGAAATTGTGAGTGAGGATGAAGCCGAGGGCCCGCAAGCATCTTTGACCGAGCCTGATAAGGACCATGGCCCGGCCATGGACGATGACGACACGTGCCACGCCCAAGATGGCAAATTGCTCATGATCCGACGGGTCCTCTCGACCCAAACTCAATCGGAAGCCTACCAAAGAGAGAATCTTTTCCATAGTCGATGTTTGATTAAGGAAAGGGTTTGCTCCTTAATTATTGATGGAGGAAGTTGCACGAACGTAGCCTCCCGAGAGCTAGTGGACAAGCTATCCTTGCCGACCACCGATCACCCAGCACCATACAAATTGCGATGGATCACGGACAAGGAGGATGTCCGAGTCACGAAGCGCACCCGGGTAGAATTTTTGATCGGCCACTACAAAGACACGGTGGTGTGTGATGTGGTGCCGATGAATGCCACTCACCTATTGCTCGGCCACTTATCTTTGGAAATATTACAGGATATCAAGAACACATCCCTCCACCTACTTCAACTTCTACTAGGCCCACTTACATTACTGCTTGGAGTGTTCAGGCCTGTAATAACCATTTACTTTACTGTTCTGCTTTTCATGTTCTTAATTCATCGGAGATGAAACATAATTGGCGTCCCATACCACCAATCATAACTCGTTTACCTCCAACTACGTTGTAAAACCATGCATGAAAATAGTTCGTTGATATTTTTTAAAACTATGATGAATGACCATGTGACTATGAAACATCTCATAAATCACATCAAGCATAACATGAAAATAAGTATATCATCAAACATGTCATGAAAACAACATACAATGCACATCAAAGATACATCCTAATCTTTGCAATGTAGTCCCACTTAATGGCCAAACAATCTAAATATTAACTTACCTTCGTAGCTAGATTGAGTTGATCCACTTGAGTCCCCTTTTTAGTCCAATTGATGACCTAAACCTACAGATCATTGAAGGATCAGAATTCAGGTAACATAACCTATTTTATTGTGTAGAGTCATAACTTTTTATCCCAACTTTGAACAACTATAACTTCCTCTATATTGATCCATTTGTGATGCTACGAGTGTCAAATTATTCCTTAAAGAGTCTACTATAACTTCTTAGAAGACACCAAATTCACAAAACTAGCGTAGCATAAAGTGTCGATCAATGTTGACATAACAGTGAGCATGCATCTCTGGAAACCAAGGACCGGTCGACCCAACCTATAAGGGGTCGACCCATGCTGACAAAACAGAGAGCATCCGTTCTGAAATTGGGAACTGGTCGACCTAACCTATTAAGAGTCGACTGTAGCTCTCCCCAGTTTTTGCCTACCATATTGCAACATCCATAACGTTGTCTTCAAAGCTCCAAATTGAGTGATTCAAACGGCTATAGATCACTCTGAGAGTCTACGTTAACTCTTAGGAAGGACATAAACTTAAATTCCTGCTAAAATGTGACTGAATCTCCAAAACTCTTACTTTGTGCCTAATTAACCGATTTCACAACAATTAACATGAAATCATTCATATTTATCCACCAACTCAACCAATACCATCATATTATCCTTACTGAACCTAAAAAAAACTCAGAAGATAGAATAATACCTTGAACTTTAGCTTCCACGAAAACTTCAGAGTTTTCCACCTCACAATACCTCTTTTCTTTCTGAATCTCACTCTCCCCTTCATCAAGACGTGAGAACTTATAGTATAATAGGGAGAAGGAGTCGTGTTGGTAGGGAAATGGCAGAACATGCCTTCTTATCTCCTTAATTAAACAAAAAAAATCAATGTTTCCCTCACGTCCATCCATTAGGGTTCTCCACGTTTTGGCTGACTTTTTAACTCAAATCGGGAAAGTGTCGACCGCTCGTCCATGGTGTCGACCAAAGGAATTCCCGAGAGTTATTTGTGTCGAACGTTCGATCGTTGGGTCGACCGAAGGAATTCCCGAGAATTATTTGTGTCGACCTCTCCTCGATCCTAGGGTCGACCATTAGTACTTCAGATGGTTATATTGTGTCGACCCCTCCTTGATCCAGGGGTCGACCCCTCCTTAATCCATAGCGGTCAATCAGTAAACAAAGTGTCGATCGCTAATTCATAAAGGTCAACAAGAAATCAATTATTTCCTTCATTACCTTCAACCTACTAATTCACCAATATCCAAAATACCTTAACACTCTAATATTTAAGCAACATTCATAAAAATAAATCTTAAACGTTTCCATCTTAAAGTCACAAAATTCTAAAATAAAAATGAGGGTTGTTACACTGTTAGAGGAGAAAAAAAGTATTAAGATGGCCAAGCGGCTTTGATACCAAATAATATGATTTTAACTCATAAATATATTGAATAGGGAATATTAAAAAAAGTATAGATAGAAAATAGAACCTTGACCCAAAGTCGACGGATGTTTGAATCTTAGCTTAGAAAGAGCTGAAGAACCGAAACAATAATGCCACTAAGAACGTTTGATCAGAAAGACACCACAAACGAAGAGATTTCATTTGATAAGTCAGAAATGACGTTGCTGGACTTGCAATGAAAGACCGAACAATACATTTAAAGGGAGAAGTTCTCTCACAATATGATTCTCAAAACTCAAGTCGATTTCAAATGGTAAATCTAGTACATATTATTGGACTTCTTCCTCACCTAATTTCTCTTCTCCCAACCTTACCCGCTTTCTCAATGACTTTCTCACCAAAAGAGAGTTTGTAAAAGCTTAAAAAAAAGTAGGAAACATTCAAAATTAGGATAGAGACGTCCTTCTCTCTTGGATTTGGGCTTGGACTCAAGGTTTGATGCTAGTGCACTATAAAGTGGGGAAATTATTCTTCCTGGGTAAGGCTCTTCTTGGGCTCTATGTGATTACTTCGTTTGACAAAGCAATTGGACTTCAAACTTAAACCACTAGGTGGCTACATTTTGTATGAAGACGTTGTATTCATTAGAGGGTGGGCCTATTGTCAAATTGGCAGAGCAAGCTTTAGAGGTACAGTTGTGCCGGATCATGATTCATTTTTGGGTTCCAGGGTAATTGTTCATTGTTCTACGGATCCATGGTTTAAGTTTTTGGGGTTTTAGAGTCCAGGGTTTAGGGTTTAATGTTATAGGGTTCTAGGGTTCCAGCATTTAGGGTTAGGAGTTTTGGGGTTTAGGCTTCCCAGGTTTAGGGTTCCCAAGTTAAGGGTTTGGAGTACAAGGGTTTAAAACTTTATAGTTCAGGACTAAAAGTTCCTTGGTTCCAGGGTTTAATGTTTAGAGTTCGAGATTAAGTGATTAGGGTTCTAGGTTCCATGGTTCAAGGTTCAAATGTTCACTTTTCATTGTTATGGGTTCAAGGTTTCATGTTTAGGGTTCCAAGGTTTAAGGGTTTAGGTTTAAGGGTTCAGGGTTCAAAGTTCATTTTTTAGGTTAACGGGTTCAAGGTTTCAGAGTCCAGGGTTAAGGGTTTCAGAGTTCAGGGTTTAAGATTCTAGAGGTTTAGGGTTCCCGGGTCTCGGGTTTAGGGTTCAGGGTTTAAGGTTTCAGGGTTCAAGTGTAACACCAAACTTTTTTATGTAAATTAGATTTGTATAAATGTAGTGTGTTATGACTAGAGTATGAAATGTGCTAACAAAAGATTAATATGGTGATGGAATTTCACCTTAGAAGTAGTGAATTGATGAATCAGCAACAATATTAGCAATTATCTAATTCCAAGGTTTTAGGGTCTTCACATGGATTTAGTTTCTTTTAAAGACATTTAATAGACTAGTAGATGAAACTATAGCAACAAGAATTTGTTGAATTGGAAAGGTATAGAGAAAGTTATGGATCTTAGAACCCAACAGTTGGTAACAAATGTCGGGTTGGAATTTGGTAACGGAGTAGTTTCTGTGTTTTAATCATATCATGCCTTAGAAGAGCCTAATTGACAAAGAGTCCTTGTAAAAATTCGACGTCTAGATAAGAAGATTAATAGGTATATCAACTATATTGGAGTTATGGATAGAAAGTTATGCTTGTTTGAAGTTGGATAAAGAAAACAAGACTATAGAATTATGGACTTTTGAGCAATATTCAAATTTAGTATAATTGAACAAAATAGACTCCGAATTTGAATTTTAAGTCTTCTACAAAGTTATACTAGACTCAATGATGAAAATATGGGTTTTTTAATTAGGAAAATCCGAGTTGTTGAGAAAAAGTTATTAAAGGTTTAAATGGCGGTTAACACCCTGAATACAAGGGAGACACCTTGAACTCTTGGGTTTGATTAAGGGTCAACATCTTATTGCTGAAATATTAACTTTTCAATGAAATTTATTAAAGTTAATCCATGATTAATTAAGGATGAACCAATAGGAATGTGCCACGTGGAAAGGATGGTGACACCTCATGCATGAAGAGGTTGTGAGCTTGGATGGTCACACCTCATGCTTGAACCACATGACTCACCTTCCAAAGGGATAAAATTTGTTGGAGTCTTCAGCTATTATCCATCCCGACCCTCAGCTCTCTCTTGTAGATCTCTCTCCTCTCCAAATTCGTGTGAGAAAAGTAGGGTTTGTAACAAAAGTGTGAGGTTTTAGTGCTTTGTGCAAGAAAATTTGGTGTTTAAGAGCTAGAAGTGCAAGAGAAGGATTATCCTACGACTCAAGACCTAAGGTACCAAGAAATACCTTTCAAAAATTCATTTTGGTGCTGTAATTACTTATAAAGGTAGTTTATGGGTATACACTTTATAAGGCATGTTTCCCAGTTTCTAAAATATAAATTTTACAAAGTCTTTGAGTTACAATTTGGTCATAATTTCTTCTAATGAAGTGTAAAAACCATTCTAAGGTTTAGATTGGTACCTTATTCATTTTGATCAGATTAGTGTAGCGAAAGTTGTGTAGATTGGAAGTTAAGGTAAAAACAGGGTATGAACTAATAGGGTCATGTTATACTCGATTTTGAAGATTTAGAATTTATAAGGCTTTTATTAAGAACCTGATAACACTGTCTTGTAAAGAAATGTATTAGACATCTTAAGTATGAAATTGGTACCTTAAGTGTTTTGATCCTAGTTTTGTAGCAAAAGTTTTGAATGCAGAAAGTTTCTGGTAAAATAGGGTATTACGGGTTTTGCTTATATTATTTTATTTTATTATGTTAAGGTATATAAGCAAGCTCATTGGATCATTAAAGATTCAGAATACCAAGATCAAACTAAGGAATCCAAGTAAGTAATCAATGCATGTGTTTGGCCCTTGTGGGACTACATCACAAAGGATAGGATATAAGGATGATGTGTTTGATTACTTAGCTATATATTAAGTAAAGAATGTCTTAGAAGTTGTTGTTTTTATGATAATGTTATTAATGATATTATGTTGGGGTGTATCGCACCGTACACCGACCCAAGTGTTTTGGGTTTGATTGGTGCTTGATTGACATTGTTTGATGTTTATGTATTATCATAAGTCAAGAGTTAAGTTAAGTCAAGTATACTAGGAATGTTTATTACGGTTGACATGAGAGATGTTTGATGCATTATGTTACGTGTAATTAAACTGTGTTACCATGTCATGCATATGTCCATTCATCATGTTTTATGAAAGTTTTCTAATGCATGTTTTTAAAATGTCACGAAACGGATGATGAAGGTGGTATAGGACACATTCATCATCCAATGCATAAGTGTATGTAAAGTCAAGATCAAGTTATGGGAAAATGTGGAATTGGCTGCCTCATGGAGACAATGGTGCCTATTCACTTTCATACGATGTGACTCACACACATGTCAAGTTAAGTCAAGACAACAATAAAGAACAAAATGAATTGCATGTTTTTTAAGAAACGTCATGCTCATGTTAGGGATATAGGCTCATTCAATTACTTACTGAGCTTTAGGCTCATAGGTTATGCTTTGTAATGTAGGTGATGAAGATGAAGGTGGGGGACTTAGCCCTTCCTATTTGATGTAACAATCATGACGTGGAGGAGACAGATCCGGTGCGGGAAGCTTGAATCGTTAAGTGGCGACCGGTGGGGATGTCAAGATGTACATGAGAAGTATTTTGGAGTGTTTACCTTTGAACAATGATGTGTTTTAAAAGTGTAGTTTTGTTAAATGATGTTGTATAAAGATATTTATTATGTATATTACATGTTTTGATTAAACTATGTGATATATGAGCTTTGCGGTATTTTATTTGATGGATAATTTCATTAACAATGTTTTATTACAAGTAAATGTCGTGTTTACTAAAATTTATAATTAAAGTCTTTCGCTGTGTTTTCACTAAAAAGAATTCAAGAGAACATTTTTAAAGAAAGAAAAAATTTTACCTCGATCATTTTTAAGAAAAGTTTTACGGGGTGTGACATCAAGGTTCTAGTGTTTAATCTTCCGAGGTTAAGGGTTTTTTAGTTCCGTGTTTAAGGTTCTATGTGTTAAAGTTCAAGGGTTCATGATTTATAGTTTAAGGGTTAAATAGTTCCAAGGTGCCAGGTTTATGGTTCTAGGGATTTAGGGTCTAGTGTGGAGGGTTCTAGGGTTCTGAGGATTAGGGTTTTAGAGTTTCCTTGTTCTAGGGTTTAATGCTTAAAGGTTATGTGTTCAGGGTTGCTGGGTTCATCGTTTCAATGGTTCAGAGTGACATGGTTCTAAGATTTAGGGTTTTAGTGTTCAAAGTTCATAGTTCTGAGGTTCATGGTTTAAGGGTTCCAATGTTTGTTCAAGGTTTAGAGTTCAAGGTTCTAGAGTTCACGGTTGATTGTTTAGTGTTCTAGGGTTCATGATTCATGGTTCTATGGATCCAGAGTTCCAAGGTCAAGGGTTTAATGTTTCGGTGTTTCAGTGTTTAAGGATTCAATGGTCGACGGGCTTAGGGTTCAAGGGTTTCACAGTTGAGGGTCAAGGGGTCCAAGGTTCGAAGGCTTAAGGTTCAAGGTTCCGAGGTTCAAGGTTCTAAGTTCAAGGTTCTGGATTCTATAGTTTACGGGTTTAGGGTTCCAAGTTTAGGGTTGGTGGTTAAAGGGGTTTTATGGTCCAAAGTTCAGGATTCAGGATTTAAGCAGTTCATGGTTTAAGTTTTTAGTGTTCAAGATTCAAGGGTTCCAAGGTTCTAAGGTCTAGGGTTTAGTGTTTAGGATTCCAAGATTCAGGGTTCTAGGGATCTAAGGTTGACGGTTTAAAGTTCAAAGGTTAAGGGCTTTAGGTTCTAGAGTTTTAGGGTTCAAGGTTTAATGTTCCAGGGTTTAGGGTTCTAAGTTTAGGGTTCCAAGATTTATGGTTCTAGGGTCCTAGGTTCAGTGTTTAGGATTCGTAGTTCAAGGGTTCTACGGTTTAGGGTTCACGGTTCATGGTTTATTGTTAATGGTTTATGGTTTAGGGTTTCAACGATGGAGGTTCCAGGGTTCATGTTTCAGGATTTTAAGGTTAAGGGTTCTAGGGTTCAAGGTATAAGGTTTTAGGTTCTATAGTTATGAGTTTAATGGTTCTACGGTTCCAGGGTTTAGGGTTCAGGGTTCTAGGTTCAAGGTTCCAAGGTTCAGGGTTTCAGGTTTTCAGGGTTTAGGGTTCCAAGGGTTCCAAGAGTAAGGGTTCAGGGTTCCAGGCTTCACGGTTATAAGGTTATAGGGTTATAGTATTCCAGGGTTTAGGGTTCAAGGTTCTAGGGTTCAAATTCCAGGGTTTCTATTGTTTCACAATTATGGGGCTGAAGGGTTCTAGGATTTAGGTTTAGGGTTCAAGGTTCTGAGTTCAAGGGTTCATGGTTTTAAGGTCCAAGGTTAAGTAATCAAAATATAAGAGTTCAAGGTTCCATGGTTCTAGGGTTCAGAGTTCATGGGAATGGTTTAGGGTTTAAGGATTCTATGGTCAAGGTTCTAGGGTTCCAGAGTTTAGGCTTTCAAGGTTCATGGTTCCTAAAATTTAAGGTTCATGGTTATAAGTTCTAGGGTTCCAAACTCTATGGTTTAATGTTCTAGGGTCTTAAGTTCTAGGGTTCTAGGGTTTAGGGTCTAGGGTTCCAAGTTTTAAAGCTTTAGTATTCAGGGTTCTAAATTTTAGTATTCTAGGATTTGGGGTTCAAGGTTCTAGGGTTTAAGGGGTTTCAAGGTTTAAAGTTCACAGTTCAAGGTTCAAAAGTTTAGGGTTCAAGTGTTTAGGGTTCAAGATTCAAGGATCAAGGTCAAATGTTTAGGGTTTCAGGGTTATAGTGTTAAAGGTTCTAGGATTTAAAGGTTTCAAGGTTCCACGTGTGGGGGGTTTTTGGGTTATATGGTCCAAAACTCAGATTTCAGGGTTCAACGGTTAATGGTAAATTTTTAGGGTCCATGATTCAAGGGTTCTAAGGTCTAAAGTTCAAGATTCATAATTCCAACGTTCAAGGTTCAATATTCCAAGGCTATGGGTTTAGGGTTTTAGATTTCTATTGTCAAGGTTAATTGTTTTGGGTTTTGGGTTTACAATTCAAGGTTCTAAGGTTTAGTGATGTGCCACGGATTAGCACATCTAGAAGCGGAAGCAAACTATTTTCTAATGAGTTTGTTGATTTTGTAGGAAGCTTGTTTTATAAAGGTTTAATCAAGAAGCCAAAGATGAAGGGCATGGTGAGCCCTAGTTTTCAAGTGGGGTTGATGCATTTCATGGGCCAACCACACTTGATGAAGGAAGAGGAGTTCAAGGGTGGCACATTAAGGT
>QAOC01052881.1:0-28646 GCA_003255005.1 Begonia fuchsioides | reverse complement strand
CCATCAAAACTAAATCACAAGATTATTGTACCATACACAAAGTACAAGGGTGTTACATTGGCTCTGTTCTCTATTTAACCGCTAGCCAACCCGATATTCTGTTTAGTGTATGTCTATGTGCTAGATTTCAAGCCGCTCCTAAAGAATCTCACTTAAATGCCATTAAACGGATATTTAAGTACTGAAGTGGCACCATTGACTTAGGCTTTTGGTATCCCAAAGGTGTCTCTTTTGACTTGTTAGGATATTCGGATGCGGATTACGCAGGTAGTTTAGTTTATAGAAAAAGCACCTCCGGTACTTGTCATTTCCTAGGAGAATCTTTGGTTTCATGGTTCTCAAAGAAACAAAATTCAATAGCCCTTTCAACCGCCGAAAGCGAATATATCACCGTCGGTAGTTGTTGTGCTCAAATGCTTTGGATGAAGCTAACTTTAGAGGATTACAACCTCACATTCACAAAGATTCCTATCAAATGTGACAATACAAGTGCTACAAACACCTCTAAGAATCCTATTCTTCACTCTAGAACAAAGCACATAGAAATTAGATATCACTTCATCAAAGATCATGTGCAAAGAGGAGATTTTATCTTAGAATTTGTAAACTCGAGTGATCAATTAGCAGATATATTACCAAACCTTTAGATGAGAAGACCTTTTGTGGAATTAGAATTCGTCTAGGGTTGAGTCGATACGATGATTCTTAGATGCATTGTCTTCTATCTGCTGTCTGCTGCAATGGCGGTCGACATAATGTGCAGTATGTCGACCGGACCATCGTGCCTGGTAAGGACGCGGTCGACACAAGTATTGATATGTCGACCGGTGGTTTGTCTCTGATAAGGAAGCGGTCGACATAATAAGATGTATGTCGACCGGTCAATCATCTCGGGTAATAGAGCGGTCGACATAAATATGAATATGTCGATCAATGAGTGTCAAAAACTCCCAAGTTTTAAAAGAACCCTGTCGCGCCCTAATTTATGTTTCTCAACCTCTCGCGCGAAAGATCCCCTCAGACGACTCCCAATCTGTTCTCAGATGATTCCAATCACTTTTCTCCACTTGATATCAATGGCATCCTCTTCCAAACTCCCCATCAAGAGGAAGCGTAATGTGAAGTCAAAATCGATCGGTGAAATGTCGATTCTTCCTACTCCGGTAGTGGACAAGCATCTCTTTTGAAATTTGGATGCTCAAGATAAGTATACTCAGATTCTACATGCCAAACCTCTTACATTAAGTAGAGTATTTCTACCCGATAGGATTACGGGCATAGATATCACTGAGCATTGTGAATATCTAGGACTAAAAAATTTGTTTGGACTATGGAATTTGTATCATGACGAAGCTATACGACTCTTTTATGCAAATCTACAATCATTTCCTCACCCGCTCACCCTCAAAAGTTTAGTTTATGGTAAACCAATTAAGATTACAAACTCTTCATTGAACTCATTATTGGGTTGTGAGATAAATGAGTTTACGGATCGATACTACTAGCAAGGGAAGGAACCCACTCTAGTTCGATGCTCGGATTATAAGGATTTTCTTAAATTGGTTGCTAAGGATCCAAACAACTTGTTGTACAAACCCAAAGCTAGTGATCTCAACATAACGACACGTTTGGTTCATCACATCACAACCTACAATCGTTTGCCTAAGCACGGGCACAAAGATCACATTAGCCATATGAAGCTATATGTTCTATATATGTTCTTTACCCGACGTCGCTTTAATGTAGGATTTATCATCATGCGACGTATGATGGAAGTGCTAGACAAAGCATCCAAATCATTACCATTAAATATTTTGCTAATGGAGATTTTTGCTCAACAAGGAGTAATTTATCCATCTCCCGCTAATCTAATCGAAGTCAGGAATCATGATATCTACTATGATTCGACCCTCACACAGATGGGGTTAACCAAAAATGAAGATGGTGAATGGTAATACAAGAGAAATTTGCCTCGACGACCTCCCACTCCTCCAAGCTCCCCACCCTAACCGTTGATGAAGCTCACATTCCTCCAGAGGATAGGCAACCTCGGAGACAACATCGTTCCTCTTCCTCGATTGAGGGGCGTTTAGACATGCTTAACGGCCTAATTACGAGCCTCACGTCATCGGTTGATGCCCTGCATAAAAAGGTTGATGGCCTTAAGAGCCAAATTGATGCATGGGATGCATATTTTCAGGAGGAAGAAGAAGAAGAGGACTATGACGAACCGGCTGCAGCTCCTCCTAGAGCTCCTGTCTTTCCTCTCTGGCTCTAGTTGTTGAGCCATCTTCCTCACGGATTCCGGTTGATGAACCCTCCATCACTCCGGTGAGATCTCCTACTCCTAAGCGTGTATCCACTCCAGATACCGTGATAATTCCATCTACTGCAGGCACTGAAATTCTTGTCTCTCCTTCCATAGTGAATACCGAGGTTGTTGCCTCTCCAGCAGTAGAATTACCTAGCTCTCCTCTAGTTGGCTCTCCTTGGGAGTAGTTTTTTTTTTTTTTGTTTCGTAGCCTTTTAATCCTTCCCTAGGAGTTTTTCTTTTTTTTGGACCTTGTATGCTTTCAACTTTTGATTAAGCCATTTGTCAGTTATATATTTCTCTGAACTATTATGAGATTTTTTTTGATAATGACAAATGGGGAGAAATATTAATGTATAAGTATGGGGGAGCATGCATATACTATGGGAGAGAATCTAAATAAACGTATAGTTAATCATTAATGTATTTGTCATCATCAAAAATAGGGAGATTGTGCATATACTATAGGAGAGAATCTAAATAAACGTATAGTTAATCATTAATGTATTTGTCATCATAAAAAATAGGGAGATTGTTAGCTTTAAGTATGCTTAAAGTAACCATTTGTTTTTTATGATGAAAATTAATATATTGTATAACTAATTACCATTAAAGAGAAGATAATTTCAGATACCCTCATCGAAGGGTCCTATTTTTTGTCTAACAAGTCGGTCGAGTTTTGCAGAAATTGTCAAGTCTGTCACAGGTTATGTCGACCGATTTACAGTTATGTCGACCGATCTTCAGGCAGAGGATAAACTCACGTCGACCGATTGACCAGATATGTCGACCTATCTTCAGGCAGCAACTAACTTATGTCGACCTCTAAATTATATGTCGACCGATGTGAAGACCAGAGAAGAATGTTATGTCGACCGCTAGAAGAATGTGTCGACCACATGGTATTCAATTCAAGAAGCTAAATGATGTCGACCACGCATCTATAAGTTACAAAAGCTTCACTTATGTCGACCGGCCAAACTTGTGTCGACCACTTACAAGCCAGAAGCTTCACATGTTTCAACCACTTAAATTTTGTGTCGACCGCATACAAGTCCAGAGGCCAAATCTATGTCGACCGAAGTTCTTCCCAACGGCAACTTACTAAAACTTATGTCGACCGGTCAAAGGTTATGTCGACCACTCAAGCACAGACAGAAGAGATAACTTCCAACGGCTATTTCCTATTGTGTCTAAACAGCTATATCTATGTCGACCGATCCAGCCTGCGTAGACAAAATCTATAAATAGCTGTTGATATGCCGATTGAAGTAGACGATTTTGAGAGAGCAAAAAAAAGCCGAACTACTGCCAATTTTTAGAGAATCATTTCATTCTCTCAATCTTTGTACTCTTATCTTGAATATTCACTTGGGGATTAAGAGAGTCAGTTAGTAACCGTAATACTTGTATTATATTTTGTGAGCAAAATTTGTAAGAGGGGTGACGACTCTGGTGACGCCTCTCCTAAAGAAGAGTCGCTGTAAAGGTTTGATTGACACCCGTAAGTCAATCGAAGTGAGCTCAAAGAATTGAGCGGGAAGAATCTTCAAGGAGTTAACTTGGAGCGTGGACGCAAGCAAGGTTGGCCGAACCGCGTTAACTATCTGATGTCAATCTCACTCTCTCTAAACTCTATTAAATTGTTTATCTTTTTCCGCATTAGAGTTTTAGATTGACTAAACCATACTCACGAATTTGATTAAGGCTTCATCATCGTAAAATTTTATTAATATAATTCACCCTCCCCCCTCTTAGGTTAATCTCGATGCTACAGTATGGACACACACACAGTCATAACCCAAAATGTTTTGAAGGTGTAATTAAATCGTATATATTATTTTGGAGTGACGAATTACAAAGGTTTTGAAAATGAATGTAACCTAAGTTGAATTATTTTCTTCCGCTGTATGTTTAAAGTATTTAATGCTTTTTGTAAATATTTCTTATTAAAGGTGGAACACAAATCGTTATTTACAAAGAAATGATTGTTTTTAAAGTATTTAATCCCAGTAATGGTCCGGTTCTTAGTACGTCGGCGAGTAAGATGAGCAATAAGTGACGGCTCTGGAATCGGGTCGTTACAAAGGGCTTAAGGCTTAGGGCTTAGTGTTTTGGTTTTATTTCTTATGGCTTCAGCCTTACGCTTTGAGACTTTTGGAAGAAGAATGAGGGTAACGACTTCAAGATTAGGGCTTATTGCTTAGGGGTTAGTGCTTTGGGCTTTAGGCTTTGGGCTTTGAGCTTAGGTCTTAAGGCTTTGAAATTTTTTTATTGAGGTTTGCCCTAAGGACTTTATCCTTTAGTCTTAGGTCTTATTATTTTGGGCTTTGGGATTGGAGCATAAGGCTAAGGCTTGGGGTATAAGGCATAGGGATTTGGGCTTTGGAATAAGGCCTTTAAGCTTTGGGCTTAGGAATTTAGGATTAAGGATTTGCACTTTCGTCTTATGGTTTAGAGCCTTGGGCTTTGGGTTTGGGCTCTAGGCTCAGGGTATAGGGCTTAAGGATTTGAGCTTAGCGAATAGGGTTTAGGGCATATGGCTTATGGCTTAGGGCTTAGGTCATTGAGCTTTGGGCTTAGGGCTTAAAGCTTTTGGCTTTAGACATACGACTTAGGTGGAGGACCGGTTTTAACCTAAGTATGGGGGGTGAATTAGGTTAATTACAATTTTTTGTAATTTAAATGATTTCACTATATTAACTATGTGAATGATTATCGATTCAAAAAGCAAGCACAATCAACAAAAGTAAAGAGTTGAGAGAGAGAGATTTTGGACACCGATATGTTGTCGCGATTTGGACAACAACTGCCTACGTCCGTGCTTCAAGGTACCTTCTTAAAGATCCTTCACTTGATTGAGCTTACGGGTGTCAATCCAACCTTTACAGCTTAACTCTTCTTTCTTAGAGGCGTCAACTCTTTTTAACTCTTCTTTTTTAGAGGCGTCACCCCTTTTTACAAGTTTGCTCAAGTACAATGTTTACAAGAATTTACTGTTTCTAAACCAACTCTCTCAATCTCAAAATGAATACTCAAAATTAGATATAGGAGATGAGAGAGTAAAATAGCTCAAAGATAATTTTGACAGCATTTCATCATGTTTTTCTGTCAAGAAAATTGGATGCTCCAATTGGATTCTCATCAACTATTTATAATTTTTGCTTCTGCTCAGGCTCGGGAGGTCGAAACATGTATAGGAGCTGACAAGCTTCAAGAATGGTGAGGGGAAAAATAAAGGTGGTTCGGATAAAAATTGAAGGGGAAGAAAGGGGCAGAAAATTGGTGATATTGAAATAGGGGGTTCTCGGGTTACGTAAAGAGTTTACACCCGAGGTTTGGAGGGATGGTTTGTGGATGAGAGAAGATTTCAACTTCCAAAAATGAGGGTAAAAGCTCTAGGGAATCTAGAGATATGCAGAGAGAATTATCGGGTGCCAAAAAGGTGGTTATCGGAGAGGAAATGGGGATGGCCGGAAAATGTGACGTTATTGTGGGGGGTGGAGATGAACTAATGGGGATTACACGCTTACCCTAAGACCACGGGGGAGTGGTTGAAGATGTGTAGCACAACGTATCTTACCCTAGCTTGGAAGGGAAGCCAAAACCTACGAGGAAACAGTCTCGGGTCGCCGGATATTACTCACCAGAAAATCGAGTCTTGGAGGTCAGAAACCGGCCAAGGAGGAGGATGCAAAAGCACTCTTTTTTATTCCAAATTCAACTGAGTACAAAGCTCGGACATGAGGGAGTTTTGATCTCCTTCACGTGAGGGAGATGGCACCTTCATCGGATGGCACACAAGTGCTTACCTGATTTGGTGTGGCACAAAAAGAAAGATGGGAAAAGACCACCCAACAACTACTCGAAATGGGGGGAACCAAGGGGAAGTGGTCCCCAGCTTTGGTCCCTTTCCATCGGCTGCCAACCGAGAGCAACGCCATACCAAAAGTAAAAACCCACACCAAACCCATGTCAAACCCATGCCAAACCCATACCAAACCAACAAAAACCTAAGTAATTGCTTTTGCCCAAAAAAAAAGAAGAAACAAATAAACTAGAGACAAGGATGGCTGCTCGGGTTTGTGCCAAGATCCATGGGACCCAACCTATACTTGGCATAGACTCGGCTTGTACCCGGATCTTCCTTCCTCACCTGCTTCGGCAATGCCTCCTCCCCTGTGGTGCTCCAAACTCGACCTTCTTTTCCAAGGCTTCCCAAGGGAGGAGATGCGTGGGTTGCTCCACGTCATTCGGGGTTGGTCTCTCCATGGTTACTCCTAGCTCAACATTTCCTACAAAAAAAAAAAAAATTGTTAGCAAGCTCCTTGGCTCGAGCTCGGGTGATTGCCCCTTGAGGTGTGGCTCTATGCAAGGCATCCCGCAGCATGTCATCCTCATGGGGTATTTGAGGATTTGTCTTCAAATCCAAGGGTGGATCTCCTTACTCTTGTTCTTCCATCTCATTCCCAACATAAGGGGAAAGGTCTTGCACATTGAAGGTGGCCGATACTCCATACTCCCCGGGTAACTCTAGCTTGTATTCATTGGCATTAACCTTCTCCAAAATCTTGAAAGGTCTGTCGGCTCTAGGTGCTAGTTTGGAGCCTCTTTGCTTTGGGAATCTCTCCTTCCTTAGGTGTAGCCATACTAAGTCTCCTTCCTTGAAATTTATTGCTTTCCTCCCGCGATTAGCATACTTGGCATAAGATTCATTTGCCCTTTGGATTGTCTCATGCATCGCTTTCACTAGATCGGCTTTCTTGGCTCCATTTGGATTGAGAACTCCCTCTGAGGGTATAGGCACCAAGTCAAGAGGGGTCAATGGGTTGAAGCCATAAACTACCTTGAAAGGAGTCATGTGAGTTGCGCTATGCACACTCCTATTATAGGCAAATTTTATATATGGGAGTTGCATGTCCCAATTGGTGAGCTTCTTACTCACAATGCTCCTTAGCGAATTGCCCAAAGTTCGATTAACTACCTCGGTTTGGCTATCGGTTTTGGGGGTGAAAAGAAGTGCTAAATAGGAGCTTGGTTCCTACCCTCTTCGATAGAGTCTTCCAAAAATCACTTAGGAATTTGGTGTCCCGATCCAAGACAATGGATTTTGGAACACCATGCAATCGCACACCCTCCTTGAAAAACAATTCGGCCACATGACTAGCTTCATTAGTTTTGGAACAAGCTAGGAAATGTACCATCTTAGAGAAGCGATCCACAACCACCATAATGGAGTCTTTTTCCCTACAAGTCCGAAGAAGACCTAGGACAAAATCCATGCTTGATTCAACCCATGGATGGCCCGGAATAGGCAAGGACATGTACATCCCTTGAGGAAGGACCCTACTCTTGGCATTCTTGCATATAATACATCTCTCTACGACCTTGTGCACATCTCGGAACAAATGAGGGCAGCAAAAATGTTCTTGAAGGGCCTCCAAAGTTTTCTTTTTTGCCAAAATGGCTATCCAATCCTCCTCCATGGGCCTCCTTGATAAGAGTCTCTCGGATATCGCCCCGGGGGATGCAAAGTTTGCCCCCTTGAATAGATAACCATCCATAAGCTAATAACTGCATTCTTGCATCTTCAAACAACGCTTATACCATGAACCAAAATCTTCATCCTCCTTGTTAGCATCCTTGATCCAAGAAAAACCAAAGAATTTAGTGGTAAGCTCGGTAAGGAGAACAAACCTTCTCGAGAGGGCGTCGGCTACCACATTAGTTTCTTCTCGCTTGAATTTGATGATGTATGGGAATCTCTCAAGGAATTCCATCCGCTTGGAATGCCTCCTATTCAGCTTGCCTTGGTTCTTGAGGTGCTTAAGAGCTTGATGATCTGTGTGAATGATGAACTCCTTAGAAAGGAGATAGTGTCACCATACTTCGAGTGCTCTGATTACCGCATAGAATTCCTTATCATAAGTTGAATAATTGATCATGGAAGCTCTCTTGGCAGGGGGTTCCCTTATCATAATTTATCCTTGATCGAATCAAAACTCTCTTGGCAGCTACGAGTTCATTGAAATTCCCTCCCCTTCTTTGTACAATCGGTCAAAGGGGCAACAATGGAACTATATCCTTGGATAAATCGCCGGTAGAACGATTCAAGACCATGGAAGCTCCAAACTTCCGAAACATTCTTAGGGATGGCCAATCTCGAATGGCCATAATCTTCTCTTCATCAACAGCCATACCATCCTTGGAGAGAATGAAACCAAGAAAATGCACCTTCTCTTGCACGAAAGAGCACTTCTTCAAGTTTCCAAACAACTTGACTCTTCGAAGTGTATCAAATAACATCCGTAGGTGAGTAAGGTGGGTAGCAAAGTCCAAACTAAATACCCATATGTCATCAAAGTATACTACTATAAACTTCCCCAAGAAATCCTTCAAAACAAAATGCATGAGCCTCATAAAAGTACTAGGTGTGTTAGATAAACCGAAAGGCATGGCTAACCATTCTAAGAGCCCGTATTTTATTTTGAATGTCGTCTTCCACTCATCGCCTTCCTTCATTCTAATTTGGTGGTAGCAACTCCTCAAATCCACCTTGGAAAAATAAGTTGCCCCACTAAGTTCATCCAACATATCCCCAAGTCTAGGAATTAGGAACCTATACTTGATAGTGATTTGGTTGATGGCTTGGCTTAGTGCTGGCAATCGAGCCGGCTCGATAACGTTTTCGTATATTGGGCAATCGAGCCCAACATAGAAATTGTGTTTTCGTATATTGAAGTTTTATAACTTTTTTCGTATTATGTAATTCTAAATTTTGATGAACACTTTAAGCCTATTGTTTTCTTCAATACAAATTTTTTTTGCATGATAACGTTTGTATGTATCGCCTCCATTACTCCAAAGAAAGACAAAAACAATAGCATTGAATCAATATCTCAAAGAAACTCGAAAAAAATAGAATCGAACATCAAATCACTAGATTGAACCTATATATCATCCAATTTGAACTCAATTCGTAAAAGAGTTAACAATTAATAATCATGCATTGTAGGAATCGAAATATAAACACCAAAACCATTCATTGTGCCAAAAAAAAGTAAAATAGATTACAAAAACTGTTTGACTAATTGTTAGAAAATATTACAGAAGAACAAACCTAATCCACGAGGGGATCGTCCAATGGAGAGGGAGCAGCTATGGAAGTGGCCTCCGGCGAGGTACAAAAAATTCCAGCCCAGTGTTGGTTTTATGCCTCGTCGAATTGCCGATCCAAAGTTGAGATGCGGGCATCCATCGTGTCAAGTCGTCGGTGGACTTTCTCAAAGGAATTCTCCATGAAATCCCGGTGGTTGTGCAAAAATGCCTTTATCCGGTGGATTGTCGATGGACGACTAGTTGCTTCAGCTGGTTGTTCTTGATCTTGCTCAGCCCCCTCGTGCTTGAGTGCCTGTGATGTCAAGCTCAGATGATCAACCGTCTTTGTTTTCGATAATACCCATCCTCGCGAGGGTGGATTTCATATAGGTGTCGACTCTCCAAACCGGGAGAGGTGTCTCAGAGGAAGGAAAGGCGACACCGTGCTGGTGGAAAATTTTTGTCAACAAAAGGTTGAATGACATTGACTTGGACGAGTTTTCAAAAAGCTCAATCATCCTTTTAAAAATTACATAACGAACGTTAAAGTTGGTTTCAGTGAAAATATTGTAAAGAATGTGCAAATCCATACAACTCACGTGATCCCTATGACCATCCCTCGGTAGGAGGTTGTTAGAGATCATGTGGTGGACAAGACGAGCCGTGACGTTTAGGTCATTGGCTTTTGGTTTAGGGGGAAGGTGAGTGTTGGGATTTTTGACAATGGAGCGGAGAAAATGAGTGTACGCACCCATTTTAACACAAGGATGCTCGGTGAAAGACTTGTAGTAGTGAGGGGCTCCCGCGTTGAACTTATGAGATGTGGTAGATATGCATTTTCCGTACACATAACTAGACATATGTAAAGGGTTGGGTGAAAATGAAAAATTGGTATAAAACATGAAAATTGGGGTTTTGTAATACGGGACCCGAAATTGAAATAGCTTAAACAAACCTACATGATTGAATACAAATGGAATTCGGTTAAAAAACATGGCTTGAAATAATGGACTTGCATTGGAAATCAGATAAAAATTTTGTTGAGATTCTAAATCTAGATACAAATAAGAATTGAAGAAGGGCCCTACAATAGGTTCCTCCGGAATCGAAATGGAGGTAACCTTGGATTTTTTTGGAAAATTTGCATTTTTTAGTACGTGAGGTCTATGCCTTTTCAAATAAGCTAGACAATGAAAATAATAAATATAAACATCTAACCTCCTAAAACGTATGTAAATTCACAAATTTGTAAAATTGAGGAGGAGAAATGATAGTTACCTAAGTATGCGGTCGACACCTTCGTCACTGCGGTCGACGCCTAAGACTCTCCTACTGGAGCTGCGGTCGACACCTTCGTGGCTGCGGTCGACTCCTAAAACGAGCTGGATGGTGATGCGGTCGACCCTTTAGTATATCTGTGGTCGACACCTACACTTGACATTCTGTCTCCAGAAAAAGAGAGGATAAATGCCAAGAAAATGACGAGGCTCGGTAGAGGGAGAAGGAAGAGAAGTGATACTTACGGCTAAGCTTGAAGATTCAGCACAGACGAGGGTGTGGGAAGGGGCGTCGGAAGTCGGAAGTTGGCTTGGGCGTCGGAAAGTGGAATGCGGAAGACACTTGGAATGTGAAACCCTCGCCGTCAGGGATTTAATATGTGGCTCTGGACTGAGCTGCGGTCTTGATGTGCCTTCCTTGCTGGTCGGCGCACCATGGGTCGGAAGAATGCGCGCACGCGGGGCTCAGATTGGTAGTGTGTGCGGCAAACAGGAATTTGGTTCGTGCGTTTTGTGGAGTTGCGTTGTGGAAGCGTATTATGGTAGGAATGAGCGTGTTTGGTGGTGGAAAATATGGAATGGCTTGGTAGAATGTTGGGATTACTTGGTGGTGAATGTATGGACCGGGATCGGCTTGTGGAGGAGTTTGAAGGCTCGGGGATTAAGATGGTGTAAGGTAATGAATGAAGGCAATTCAATACTTGAGCGATCAAAGTATTGAACTCGGTAGACCTTGAATGTCTTCTCGGATATGACGCACCGATGAACACTCGAGGATTGATATAACTTGGCCGGATATGACTCACCGGAGGGAAAATATCAGAGGGAGCTTTGATCCTTTCGGGAAGAAGGTGCAATGCACAATTTTTACTAAAATTCTCTCTATTGAAAACGGAAATTGATTACAATACTTAAAGACATAAAAACGAACTAAGTTAAGAAATTTAAGCTAAGCCCTTGATGAATTGAATGCCTTGGATTAGCTTCGGAAACCTTTGGTTGACTTTAGGCTCGGTTCACTTAGGATTGGCACGGTTGGCTTGGAGTTTGACCGATGGTGGCCGAGTTGACCAAGAGGGTGCGTCGGGTGGGCGGAGCTCCGAACGAATGAGAGATTGGCTCGAGCCAATCTGGATCCGGGGCTTCTGAAGTCTCCTCGGTGGTCAACATAAGGCAGCGCACGGTCTGGTTCGTCGATGGCCCGATGAAAACTCGAGCTTGTACGTGGGTCGGGGTTGCTCGGACACCTCATGATCGAGACTTTAGGTCTCTCCCGATCATGTTCGGACGGAAGTTCCGAAGTAATGATTCCTACAAAATGAGCAACTAAGTTCGTAAAATCACCCGTGCTCGTCGGGTCCACGTCCGTCATGTGCTCCGGTTGCACATCATCCTCCCGAGCTCTCGGGCGAGTATGGCGTTACAACCACGGCCAACGTACAAGACTTATCTCCTTAACTTGATGACGAGGAGCATGATAATTTCGAGGAGGAGCGGGTAGATTTGGGGGCAAATCCTCAAGTAGCCCGTGAGGATGATGTGCAACCGGAGCCCATCATGGACGTAGCCCCGACGAGCCCAACGAGCCTGGACAATTTTTCTAACTTAGTTGCTCGTTTTGCAAGGAACTTAGCCTTGGAAATGATGTGCCGTCAATTGATGAGCGGCGCACCGTGGTCGGAAGATGGGCGTGCGCGTGACCCGGAGAAGGTAACGCGTGCGGCGTTCGGAAAATATGGTCGAGCGATTTGTGGAATTAGGTTGCGGAAGTGTAATGGGATGGAAATAAGGTGGATTGAAGGTGAATATATGGGAATGGTTCGGATAAAAACGAAGGTGGTTCGGAAGATAGTGGATGAACCGGAATCGGTGGTGGTGGTCGTTCGGGAAATTGGAAGGGATTTCGGAGGAGTGTGATTTATGGAGGTGGAGATGACGCTTTGAATACCTTGAATGAAATAGTATTCAAATCGGTAGACCTTACTTGTGTTCGGATATGACGCACCGTTCACTCGCGAGGGTTACCGAGACTTGGCCGGATGTGACGCACCGGAGAAGGATCGGCGATATGAGGGAATTATCAAAAGGCTAGAAGCACTTGTATTGATAAAAATTCACTAAGTTCAATAGAGACTAGGTGCCTCTTAAATAGACAAAAACATAAAAGGAAAATACTAAGTAAGAATCGTAAGCCGTCGATCGAGTTGGACGTCTAGGATCGTGAAGGCGCGGATCGGTGATGTGGCACGAGAATTGCAGGATTGCATGCCATCAGGGTGCAGTCGGGTCCGGGTGCTCGGGTGCGCGCGTTATCGTAGTCGGGTGCTCGGGCGCGCGCGTCATCGCTGTCGGTATGTAGCTGGATCCGGGTGCGCGAAGGAGTGTGTTAGCGTTGTGGAGGGCGCGGCCGGGTCGCGGTCGGGTGCGCACGTGGGTGGGCGCTGTCGGATTTGCTGAAGCGAGCGCGGCTGGGCGCGCTGGAAGGGATCTCCGATTATCATGGGATTTTCCGTGTGCGAATCTTCCCTTATCTCTTTAATTGATATTTTCCTGCTAAAAGCTTCCCTCCATAAGATTTTGGCACGGCTGAAAACGTTAAGTGTTCGTGGCCTTCTTCCATGTCGCTTGGGCTTCGGCCATGTTGGATCGCGGGCTTTTAATTTGTCTTTCCGTGACTTGGGCTTGCTCTTCTTACTCTTCTAAGTCTTTATTTGCTGAAAGGAAATGTGGCGCTCGGCCACTTATTGAAGATGGGCCGAGCCCCTTAATGGGACTCGGCGCGGGCCGTGTCGGCTGGTCCGTAAGGCGCTGTCTAGGCGCGCGCCGCGGCCGGCCCATTGAGGACGGCCTTGGCGCGATCTGTCCTTGCCGTGTCTGCGGGCCCGATGTGGGCGGTCTTGGCGCGGTCTTCGGTGTCCGACTCGGGGTGCCACATGATGCATGTCCTTGGTCGGCTTTGATCAAACTCCGAGGGTTTCTTCATGATAATGTCCCCTACAAAATGAACAACCGAGTTAGTATAAAACTCTCGGTCCGTTGGGTCCGAGTCTCGTGGTACATCAGGAAACACCTTCCGAGGTCGATCGAGAACGACCCAAGCACTCGATCACATGGCGTCCAAGCGCTCCCGACCCCGACGCACTCGCCGGCCCACCTCTCGACCACACCTCGACGACCCGCAAGCAAGAGGCCGGTGACGTGGCCGAAATCCCTTAGGATTTTCGCCTAAAGAAAATAAGTTGCCAACGTGAGAGAACGCACAGTCCAATTCTCTCGGATCCCTCGTTCTCCCCACGGAGACCGAGTCCTCGGCCCACCCAATGCCGAGCTAGGCCACATTTTATTTATTCAGCAAATAACAACTTAGAGGAGGAAGAGAAGCAGCCCAAAAGAAGAAGAGCGCTCAACCCACCGACGGAAGCCCACCGTGGCCGAGCCTTGGTCAAGCCACGGTCCACCATCGATCAACTCGGAGACCTTGACCAAATTCCATCGGCAACTTGACTTCAAATCTCAAGAAACCTGATTATTTGGTCAACGAAGGGACAAGGTGAGAATTCGCACACGGGGAATTTTCGGTGTCCGGCCTAGACACCCGCGGCGCATGCATAAGGACATCAACGGTCAACCGAGGCTTTGCAGCTGAATTGACCGTGCTAATGTCTACATTCAGACAACGCAAGATGGCCGAAAGACTCCTTTTCAAAATGGCACGGACAAATCCCGTGATGATCGGAGAGACGTTCAACCGGCCTACATTTGAACGCGGCCGCGCGCGCCCAAGAACCGTTCACCGAGCCACCAGCAAAAATATCCGAGATTTTCAAACGGCAAAGACCAGGTTCATAATGTCCAGATTCATGGAGGAATGTTTGGCAACCACATTTCAAAATGCCCCGCGTTGATCCCTCATTGTCCGAGATAGGTCAACACCCGATCGACATTTTTGAAGTTGCCGCGCACACCTCCGAGCCATCAACGGAAACAGAAAGATCCGCGCCCAGATTCAGCCATGAATCGTCTCACTCCATCAGCCTAGGTTCATCCGAAGTTTTGATTTCATGTTGGCCCGAGCGGATCCTGTGATGTCCGAAATAAGGTCACCCATGGTCGTGATTTTGAACATGCCGCGCGCGCATGTATCTGGACTATTTATGACTATTTGGAGGCTCCATTTGAAACTGGCAAGAGCAAAAATGGTCCGCGCGCGCGGTCTCATTTAAATTCAAATGAGACCGCGCGCACCTCTTCCGACATCAGCTAAGGGTCAACTGTCGTCAGCAATTCAAAATGGCCCGAGCAAATCTCCCGAGGTTTGGAACATTATCTATTCGGTTACCATTTTGAATAAGCTCGTGCACAACCACGAGCCAACGTCGGCCAACCGAGGATCCAGACCACGCGCTACTCAAGATGGACCACCGAGAGTACTTTCAAGGCTTCTTATCCAATGTGGCCCGAGCCAATCTTCACAAGTCCGAAGCTAGCCCACTAGGCGCCCCAATCGGTCAACCTCGAAGTCTTCCTCGTTCAAGCTTCAAAGCGCGAATCCTCAAAGGACCAAGCCTTCGGCATCCTTGGTCTCCCTAAAGTCCAAGAGGATCTTCCCTCTCTTTTATTGTTTTCATGCATTAAATAATGTATCGTCCTTCACTTAGAGGGCTGAGAGAATTTGAATAATAATTGTGCTTTGCACCTTCTTCCAACGGTTGAAGCTCTTTCCCAACGATTCCCCTCCGGTGAGTAATATCCGGCCGAGATCCGTCAACCCTTGAGTGCCCGATCGGTTACCATTCTAAACACTTTGATTGCTCAAGTGTTTAGATTGTCCGACCATTCCCTTCATTTCTATCCTTCCCTAATTTCGCCACCATTTCCCGAGCCATCACTTTCCTCCACCGTCCGATTCTGGCCCACATCTCCTCACCCGAGCCACCTCCATATCTAACCGAGCCATTTCCTTATTCCCACCTTCATTCCCCATTATTTCCATCCCATCACACTTCCGCAACCCAAATTCCCATTTCGCACATACCCATTTTCCGACCGCCGTCCACGACACGTAACCCGGGTCACGTGTACGAGAATTATTCGACCACGGTGCGCCGCTCACACTTGGACGGCACATCAGGCCTAAGGCTTTGGGGTTCCGGCTTTAGGCTTACGGCTTAAGCATAAGAGACATGGTTAAGGGCTTAGGGCTAAAGGCTAAGGACTAAGTTCAATCTTTGGGCTTAGGGATTCGTGCATAGGGCTTAGCTTTTAGGCCTTAAGACTTTTGGCTAATGACTTAGGCTTGAGAGGTTATGGCTTCAAGCATAGGGCTTAGGGCTTTGGGTGGACTTAAGGCTTAAGGCTTTGGGGTTCAGGCTTTAGGCTTACGGCTTAAGCATAAGAGTCACGGTTAAGGGCTTAGAGCTTTTATATTAAGTCTTTATGGTTAGGACATAGGGAATTGGGTTATTCGCCTTTGCGCTTAGGACTAAAGGGTTGTGGATTAGGACCTGGAATTAGGGCTTTGGCTTTGGGCTTTGGGTTTATCTCATAGGGGTAAGGGCTTAGGAAATATGTGTAGGGGTTGCACTTAGGGCTTAGGGCTTAAGGTGTACGGCTTAGGGTAAAGAGCTTTCAGAGTAGGATTTTTTTTTCTGTAACGCATAGGGCTTACAACTTATGGATTAGGGCTTTAGGATTAGGACTTTGGCCTATGGGTTATGGGCTCTTTGATTTGGGCTTAGGGCTTAGGACAAAGCATAGGAGTTACGGCATACGGCTTAAGGCTTAGGGCTTGAGGCTTGGGTATTAAAGCTTAGGGCTTTTAAATTTGGGCTAAGGGCTTTAGGATTTCGGCTTAGGGCATAGGTCTTACGACATTAGTCCTTGCACTTAGGAATTAGGGACTAATGCCTAGTGCTTAGGGCATAGGGCTTAGTGCCTTGATCTTTGGGCTTATAAATTAGGGGTTAGGGGTTATGGCTCTAGGCTTAGGGCATTGGGCTTTCGGTTGTTGGCTTTTGGCTTTGGGCATAGAAATTAGGTCATAAGGCTTACGACATAAGGATGTATGCTTCAGGCTGAAGCCATAAGGCTTACAACTTATGGCTAAGGGCTTAGGGAAAAATGATTTGTGCTTAGGCTGAGGGTATCTGTGACACGCTCCAAGGATCCGGAGATGTCGAGAGAGGTAGGAGGAATGGCAATCTGCCAAGAGTCAATGAAGGAATGCCGAAACAGGGGAATGAGTCCAATGGAACTCCAAATGCATGCATTCGTTTGGATTAAAATTTTTGTGGACTTAGACCTTAGGGAATGGACCAACTTTGGTCAAAATTTCAGAGTGATAGCACGTGAGGAACATCAAATGGCACGAGGTCACTTTTAGATGCACAAATGGACAACAAGGGTTTTGACAGTGTAGTATGTGAAGAGAAAACTCTCTGTACAACTCCCAATACAGACAATCTGAGAGAGATAAAATTGGCAGAAAACTCCCTCTATGGAAGGGGAATCAAATGGTGAGGGTTTGGGAGGAATAAAGCTAGTAGTTTAAAAGTTATGAGAGATCGAATTTCGGTCGACAGAACTGCCAGATTTCAGGAGTTCGGAAGAAGGAAGGAGGAAAAATGCATGCACAACTTTTAGATAGGAGAGACAGGGAACGCAATGACAAACCAAATATCTCAAGACATGAAAGAGGAACTCACAGCCCAAATTTTAGGACATTAGCACAAGGGAACAGAAGTTTACACGGAGTGCACTTTTGGGACACAAACTGGAATTAGGTTCAAATACAACCGGCAGCAACCAACAAGGGCAACACTAATTCCCAAACAAACAAATGGAAGGATGGCTATGTGATTTCCAAACTTACCTTGACCCAAACAAGTGTGGAGGAAGGTTGGAATAAAGGCTAAGTGGCTCCAACAAGACACCAACGCCAAAGACAAAGAAAGATTATGAATATTACTCACCAAAATCTAACTTTGCCGTGAGAAAAGGGGAGGATTGAGAGAGCTTCAAGCTTCTGCAATTTACCAAATTCTTTTCTGCCTTCATTAGACGTGGGAGGAGGGATTCATACCCCCTTGAACTTACACAAAAGACAAGAACAATTAAAAAGCTAAATTTAGGACTAATGAGTGGCTAAGTAGGAGGTAGGTGGGAAAAAAGTGGCCCACCTTCAACTTGCCTCCCAACTCAAACACTCCCTAGACCTAAACCACGTCTAAATGACTTTACAAACTCAAGTTTCATGGGAAATAATATTTCCCTTAAGCTCCAACATGATGGAGCATAAACTGGTCCAATCCGAACCAATTTCCAGCAAATTGATTCAAACTGAACCAACCTCATACATCATTTCAAGCTACTAGAATAATTACAATTTACAAGTACTCTAAACAAGAAAAAAATCTCCAAGTGGTGAACTAGCAAATCTCCATTGTTGCACCAACCGCTCCTTTGATTTATTGGGCTCCAATCCGTGCTCAAAGTGAAGAGGATTTTAGGCAAGGTTCGGTCCATCACTTGACGGATTGTCCATTGACAAATGGATATGATCACTTGCATCCTTCTTGGACCACATTTGAACAGCGTCCTCTCCCATGGTGGACAAAGTGAAGCCGGCTTTCCCTTCTTTTGGAGTTAGACATGGCCGAGGCTCGGCTAGGTTGTCTCGGCAAGAAGGGCTTTGGGTATTGGTTGTCAACTTCTTCTCTTCAAATTCCCAATGCAAACAATGTTTGGGAAGCTCTTTGTCAAGGGGTGAGGGATCATCTAAGAGGTCCATTAAAGGAAATGTTACACCTGCAAAATCAGCAAACAAGTTAGCAAATTGTCTTGCATGACCACGGGTTATCATGCCCTCCGGGTGGTGGTGGCTCTCGGGCATGTCAATATGGCTTTAGAGTTAGGTATAAGAGCTTAGGGCTTTTAGATTAGGTCTTTGGGCTTTGGGCTTAGAGATAAACTTTTAGGGCTTAGGGTATTGAGCTTAACGCATATGGCCTAGAGCATAAGGCCTAGGGCATAGGGCATATGGTTTAAATGTTTAGGGCTTAAAGCTTAGGGTTAGAGCTAATGGCATATGGCTTAGGGCATATGGATTATGCAAAGGGCTTTGGTCTTAGGGCTTAGGAAATAGGGCTTAGGGTATAGGGTTAAGGCTTTGGGATTTGGGCTCTATGGTTTGTGCTTAGGGCTTATGGCTTAATACTTAGTTGTGTGGGTTGTTGCCTTACTGCTCAAGGCTTAGCACTCAAGGCTTAGGACTTATGAATCAGAGCTTTGGGTTTAGGGCTTTGTGCTTTAGGCTTTGGTTTTGAGCTTATGGCATAGAGGTTACGACTTAGGGCTTAAGGCTAAGTGCTGAAGACTTAGGGTTTAAGGGTTACAAATTAGGGCTTAAGGCTTATGGCTTAGGGGTTCTTTCTTAAGGCTTAGGGCTTTAGGATTTTGACTTAGGGCATAGGGCTTAAGCAAAGGTCCTTAGGATTATGGCTTAGGAGTTAGTTCATAGTGCATTGGCTTAGTGCATTGGCCTAATGCCTTAGGAGTTAGGGGTTAGGGGTTATAGCTTTGGGCTTAGAATTTGGGTTTTGAGCTTTGGGCTTTGTGTTTTGACATTTAGGCTCAGAGAGAAGGTGATATTGCTTAGGGCTTAAGGCTTAGGGCTTACCACATAACTTTTTGCTTCCGCTTAGGGCATAGGGCTTTAATGCTTTGGGCTTAGGGCATAAGTCTAATGGCTTAGGGTTTAGGGATTTAAGCTAAGCTTAGGGCTTAAGGCTTATGGCTTATGGCTTAGAGCTTAGTGTTTAGGCTTTTAGGTTTGGAGGTTTGATATTTGGTATTTGGGCTTTGGGCTTTGGCTTTGGGCTTTGGACTTTGGGCCTAGGGCTTTGGGCTTAGAGCCTAGGGTTTAGGGCTTAGCACTTAAGACTTAGGGCTTAGGGAATAGGGCTTCAGGCTTTGGGATCTAGGCTCTTTTCTTAGGTCTTAGGTCCAAAGGCTTAAGGAATAGGCCTTATGGCTTTGGGCTAAGGGCTTAGGGCATACGACTTTGTGCTTTCGTCTTTGTGTTTATTGCTTAGGTCTTTAGGCTTAGTGTCTGTGTCTTAGGGCTTACGACTTAGGGCTTTGGGCTTAAGACTTTGGGCTTAGGACTTCGAGATTAGAACTAAGGGCTTTGAGCTAAGGGCTTAGGGATTTAGGGTTTGGGCTTCGGCCTTATTTCTTAAGGCTTAGGGTTTAGGGCTTAGGACTAAGGCGTTATGATGTGCCCGGGACTCATCATCAACCGGAAGGAGCAACAACTCGAAGCCGTGCAAGACTTTTAGCTAATATGTTTGTTGATTTTGCAGGTACATTTGTCCCTACATTGGAGCTCCTAGATATTCCTTCACAACATGATCAAGAACTTCCCAAACATTGCTTACAATGGAAGTATAAAGAAGAGAAGGAGTTAGTCGAAAATCCAAGATCTTCCTTGACAAGTTCGCCACCCGGGACATAACTACACTCGGTTTCAAGGACAATGGAGGCCGTATGCACCACTATTTGGGGGGATGAAGGCTTCCAAGGAATGGCCAAGTGATGTTTGATTTTTGTGTTTGTAAAATACTAAGTTATTTGGGATTTTTTTTATGTAAACATTTTGGTTCAGTTTGGACCAATTTGCGGGGAGTGGTTCGGGTTGAACCATTCTCTCTTGGAGTGGTTCGGTTTGAACCCCCCCTTTTTTCCTTCCTTTGCTGGAGCTTTGGGAGAGTCTTCTCTTCCAAACTCCTTAGTTCCTTCTTTAGTTTGGTTTGGACGTGAGTTAGGATTTGGTTGGCTTGCAAGTGGGTGATGGGTACCCTTTTCTCACCTAACACCTACTTTTAGCTAATCATTGCCCCCTAATTTAGGTTTATTTTTGTTTATTTTATTTGGGGATATTTTTGTATGGGTATGTATCCCTCCTCCCACGTTGGGAGAGGTAGAAAAGAATTTGGTAAAGTGAAGAAGCTTGAAGCTCTCTCCATCCTCTCCTTTTCTCACGGCAAGGTTAGATTTTGGTGAGTAATATCCACAATCTTTCTTTGTTTTTGGTGTTGGTGTCTTGCTAGAGCCACTTAGCCCTTATTCCAACCTTCCTCCACACTTGTTTTGGGTCAAGGTAAGCTTGGAAATCACATAGCCTTCCTTCCATTTGTTGTTTTGGAATTGATGTTGTCATTGTTGGTTGCTGCCGGTTGTAATGTAAGCTAATCCCTGTTCGTATCCCAAAAGTGTCCTCCGTATCAACTTCCGTTTCCCATGTGCTAATGTCCTGAAATTTGGGTTCCTCTTTTAGGTCTTGAAATATTTGGTTTGTCTTTGTGTTCCCTGTTCCTCTTATCTAAAAGTTGTGCATGCGTTTTTTCCTTCTTTCTTCTTCCGAACTCCAGCAATCTGGCAATTCTGTCCATTAATTTTCTATCCAGCATAACTCCTAGCCTACCTGTGTGTTTTCTGTGAAACCACTTGCATTGTCTTCCCCTTTGATTGAAGTTGTTGTCTGCTTATTTTCACGATCCCAGACTCTCTACATTGGGAGTTGTTCAGTCGTCTCTATCACCTAATGCTCTGCCAATTGGTAATTTTGTCTGTTTGTGCTTCTAAATGTATCCCCGTGCCATTTCATGAACCACACGTGATTTCACCCTAAATCTAGACCAAACTCAGTTCCTTCCCTAAAGTCTAAGTCCCCAAAATTTCAGCCCAAAAGCCTGTACGCAATTGGAGTTCTAACTGCCACAATCCCCTATTTCGGTTTTAGTCATTCTTCACATTGGCAGATTGCATTACTTTCTCCTATCCCGACACTTCCGCATTCTTGGAGCGTGTCACATTAGGGTTAGTGCCTAGGGCTTAGTGCTTCTGTCTTAGTGAGTAGGGCTTCAGGCTTTGTTATTGGTTATGGCTTTGGGCTTTGGACTAGGGCTTTAAGCTTAGGGTTTTGGGATTAAGGCTTTAAGCTTTAGGCTTTGGTCTTTAAGCTTAGGGCTTAGGGTGTTGGGATCAAGGTTGTTTATGTAGCGCTTAGGGCTTATCGTTTAGAGCATATGGCTTGTTGATTAGGACTATGGGATTAGAGCTTGAGTCTTTGGGCTTTTGGCTTTGGGCTTTGGGCTTTTGGCAATGCATGCTTTTAAAAATTCACCCAACGGATAATGAAGGTGGTATGTGTAACAACCCTCATTATTATTTTAAGAATTATGATTTTAAAATGAAAGTGTTTAAGATTTCCCTTTATGAATGTTGGAAAATTAGAAACATGTGAATGAGTTACGATTATGAATAATTAGAATAAGAATATTTTGTTGGGGTGTATCACACCGTGCACCGGCCCAAGTGTTTGGGTATGATTGGTGTTTGTTTGAAGTCCATTGTTTGAGGGTTGCTAGGTTTAAGTAAAAGTAATGAAGTAAGTTGGGTTAAATATACTAAAGGACTACTTTCAAGTAAGTTTCGGTCGACACAAATGACCATCGGGAATACTTTCGGTCGACACAATAGACGAGCGGTCGACATAGCATAACTTTCGGGAATACTTTCGGTCGACACAATAGACGAGCGGTCGACATAGCATAACATTTGGGAATTCATTGTGTCGACATAAGTTGACCATTATGTCGACATAAGTTGGAAAAGTCAGCAAAATCAGCAGAATTTTGATTGGTGGACATAAAAGGAACATTGATTTTAATTGATAAAGGGCTTTAAGTGGGTCTTGGCTGGCATTTCTCCCTCCCAGCCACGATTTTCCTCCCCCTCTTTCTCCCTAGGTTTCGTGCTCTAAATCAAAGGAGGGTGAGATTGAGATAGAGAAAGAGTTTTGTGAGGAAAAAAAAAAGAGTGAGAAAGTGAGTGCTTCAAGAGAAGTGAAGTGAAGAGCTTTGATATTTCGTGGAGACTGAAGGTCAAGGTATTTTCATATCCTTTAAAGTTATTGTAGGTTCAATAATGATACAAGGATGATGTTGGTTGGATTGATGGATAAAAATAGAAGATTTCAAGTAGAATGTTAGAAAATCAGTTGATTGTATGCAAGGTTAGGGTTTTTGAGATTCGGTCATATTGTCAAACGAATTTGAGTTTATAACCTTCATAAGAGTAAAATTAGGCTTTTGGAGCAATTCATAGCCGTTTGAATCACTCAAATTGGATCTTTGTAGACAAAGTTATGAATGTTACAAGTTAGTAGATGGAAACTGGGAGAGCACCGGTCGACATATTATCAACCGGTCGACACAAAATAACTCTCTGTAAATGATTCGGTCGACCGCATGAATAAGCAGTCGACATATTATGCTAAGTTATGTCGACACATATAGGTTTATGTCGACCTAATCACTGTTCAAACAGTGAATGCCTTCTATTTTGTCCACGTAAGTCAACATACGTTAGTTTTCTGAATTTGGTGTCTTCTAAGAAGTTATAGTAGACTCTTTAAGGAACAATTTGACATCTTAATCGTCAATAATGGATCAATATAGAGGAAGTTATAGATGTTCAAAGTTGGAACATAAAGTTAAGACTTTATGCAAATTCTGATCCGCATATGATTAATAGGTTTAAGCCATCGATTGGATTAAGAAGGAGACTCAAGTGGATCAACTCAACCTAGCTGCTAAGGTAAGTTAGCATTAAGATTATTTGGCCCTTAAGTGGGACTACATTGCAAAGATTAGGATGATTGTTTGATGTGTGCTGCATGTTTGTTCGCATGATATGTTTGGTGATGTATGCTTATTTTCATGTTATGTGATATGATTTAAGAGATGTTTTCATGTTCATATGGTCATGCATCATAGTTTTACAAAATGTCTACGAACTATTTTCATGCATGTTTTACAACGTAGTTGGAGGTAGCGAGATATAATTGGTGGTATGGGACGCTAATTATGTTTCGTCTCCGATGAATTAAGAACTTGAATATCAGAACAGTAAAGTAAAGTAAATGGTTATTACAGGCCTGAGCACTCCAAGTAGTAAGTAAGTGGGCCCAGGCCCAAGATCAGTAGAAGTTGAAGTAGGTGGAGGGAGTGTTCTTGAGATCCTGTAATATTTCCAAAGATAAAGAAGATATGAAACCTAAGAAACGTGAATGAAATTGTGCATTGTTTTAACAACATAGCATACTCATGCATTGCATTTTATAGTTATGCTATTTACTGAGCTTTAGGCTCATAGTTTAGGCTTTGCAATGTAGGGAATATAATGGAGGAAAGTGAGCAAATGACTGAGCAAGAAGTTAGAACAGAGGGGTGTCCAAATGATACCGTTTATTGAGCAATGACCGACGGGGAGTGATGTATGACACACACAAGTTGTTTTGTAAAAATGTTTTGAATGTTTTGAGATGTAATTAAGATGTGTACCCTTATTTTGGTGTGATGGATTATTAAGATTTTGAAAATGAATGTATTTTAAGTTGAAGTAATTGTCTTCCGCTGCAGTTTTGAGTTATTCATTGCTTATGTATTTTATTTAAAGGTGGAATTCAAATGTATGTTTTTATTATTCGACGGTTTTCCTTCTATACTATTTTATAAGTTAAAGATAGTTTTCAAAAATTTAAAGTAACGAGTTTTCCACCAAGGTAATGTAAGTAAGTAAGTAAGTGTAGTAACGGACCGGTTCTCGGGCTGCCCGCGAGTAAGCAAAGTAAAGTAAAGTAAAGTAAGTAAGCAAGTGAAGTAAGGCAGAAAGCGGCGGCACGGGAATCGGGTCGTTACAATTATGGTATCAGAGCAAAACACACACGAGTGAATAAGGGAACGAATGGGTTAGTGTACTGAGTTAAGTCGGTTCTTTAGAAAGCTCAATAACTGTATCATTTGCATACTTTAATGTTATAGAAGGATTAAAGTCTAGGGGTACTTATTTTAGAGTACTAACGATGTGATTGGTAATTGAAGGACTATGAGGGGAGGAAGAAGAAATAATCCAGAGGGGGGAACTAACGAAGCTGCTATTAACCAACTGTCAGATTTGGTTAATCGCCAATTTCAACAATTGGAGCGAATGATGAATCGAGAAGAGCGAGGAGGAAATGGGCGAAATCATAATGCTGGAGAACTGAGCTGTGAGAGATTCAGGAAGATGAATCCTCCATCATTTAATGGACAGTCCATAGACCCGTTGTTGGCTGAAGAGTGGATTCGTTCTCTAGAGAAGATATGTCAATATGCTAAGATTGAGGAAGGAGAAAAAGTCAACTGTGAAACCTTCTTGCTGACTATGGATGCAAGGAATTGGTGGGATGCTGTTGAGGTGATGGATTATTAAGATTTTGAAAATGAATGTATTTTAAGTTGAAGTAATTGTCTTCCGCTGCAGTTTTGAGTTATTCATTGCTTATGTATTTTATTTAAAGGTGGAATTCAAATGTATGTTTTTATTATTCGACGGTTTTCCTTCTATACTATTTTATAAGTTAAAGATAGTTTTCAACAATTTAAAGTAACGAGTTTTCCACCAAGGTAATGTAAGTAAGTAAGTAAGTGTAGTAAACGACCGGTTCTCGGGCTGCCCACGAGTAAGCAAAGTAAAGTAAAGTAAAGTAAAGTAAGTAAGCAAGTGACGTAAGGCAGAAAGCGGCGGCACGGGAATCGGGTCGTTACAATTATGGTATCAGAGCAAAACACACACGAGTGAATAAGGGAACGAATGGGTTAGTGTACTGAGTTAAGTCGGTTCTTTAGAAAGCTCAATAACTGTATCATTTGCATACTTTAATGTTATAGAAGGATTAAAGTCTAGGGGTACTTATTTTAGAGTACTAACGATGTGATTGGTAATTGAAGGACTATGAGGGGAGGAAGAAGAAATAATCCAGAGGGGGGAACTAACGAAGCTGCTATTAACCAACTGTCAGATTTGGTTAATCGCCAATTTCAACAATTGGAGCGAATGATGAATCGAGAAGAGCGAGGAGGAAATGGGCGAAATCATAATGCTGGAGAACTGAGCTGTGAGAGATTCAGGAAGATGAATCCTCCATCATTTAATGGACAGTCCATAGACCCGTTGTTGGCTGAAGAGTGGATTCGTTCTCTAGAGAAGATATGTCAATATGCTAAGATTGAGGAAGGAGAAAAAGTCAACTGTGAAACCTTCTTGCTGACTATGGATGCAAGGAATTGGTGGGATGCTGTTGAGGTGATGGATTATTAAGATTTTGAAAATGAATGTATTTTAAGTTGAAGTAATTGTCTTCCGCTGTAGTTTTGAGTTATTCATTGCTTATGTATTTTATTTAAAGGTGGAATTCAAATGCATGTTTTTATTATTCGACGGTTTTCCTTCTATACTATTTTATAAGTTAAAGATAGTTTTCAACAATTTAAAGTAACGAGTTTTCCACCAAGGTAATGTAAGTAAGTAAGTAAGTGTAGTAAACGACCGGTTCTCGGGCTGCCCACGAGTAAGCAAAGTAAAGTAAAGTAAAGTAAAGTAAGTAAGCAAGTGAGGTAAGGCAGAAAGCAGCGGCACGAGAATCGGGTCGTTACAATTATGGTATCAGAGCAAAACACACACGAGTGAATAAGGGAACGAATGGGTTAGTGTACTGAGTTAAGTCGGTTCTTTAGAGAGCTCAATAACTGTATCATTTGCATACTTTAATGTTATAGAAGGATTAAAGTCTAGGGGTACTTATTTTAGAGTACTAACGATGTGATTGGTAATTGAAGGACTATGAGGGGAGGAAGAAGAAATAATCCAGAGGGGGGAACTAACGAAGCTGCTATTAACCAACTGTCAGATTTGGTTAATCGCCAATTTCAACAATTGGAGCGAATGATGAATCGAGAAGAGCGAGGAGGAAATGGGCGAAATCATAATGCTGGAGAACTGAGCTGTGAGAGATTCAGGAAGATGAATCCTCCATCATTTAATGGACAGTCCATAGACCCTTTGTTGGCTGAAGAGTGGATTCGTTCTCTAGAGAAGATATTTCAATATGCTAAGATTGAGGAAGGAGAAAAAGTCAACTGTGCAACCTTCTTGCTGACTATGGATGCAAGGAATTGGTGGGATACTGTTGAGGTAACTACCAATGTGCAAGAACTAACATGGGCTCAATTCAAGAAAATTTTCTATGACAAATATTTTAGTAGAGCCGATCAGAATAAAAAGAAAATGGAGTTCATGCAACTGAAGCAGTGGGGATCAGTAGCTGAATATGTGAGAAAATTTGAAGGCCTATCAAGGTTTGCTCCACAGCTGGTGGCAACCAATGAAGATAAAGTTGAGCAGTTCGTGCAAGGATTGAAACCAGAAATTTATAAAGGAATAAAGACTTGGGGATCAGAGGATGCTCAATATTCGAAGGTTGTTTCCAAGGCTCTAGACCTTGAGGAAGCAGAATCAAAGTTGGTGAAGCAACAACCGGGAACATCCCAAAGATGGTTCTTTCGAGAAGTCCAACCACAGCCGAGTAAACAATGGCAACCAGCACGTGGGATGAAAAGGCCGAGTGAAAATTCGAACGAGCAAGGGAAAGGAAAGCAAGTAAAAAGTCAGGGGCCGATATTATAGTGTCCCAAGTGCGATCGGAAGCATGCAGGAGAGTGTATGGCTGGATCTGGACGCTGTTTCAGATGTAAGGAGATGGGACACATGGCTCGTGATTGTCCGAAGGCACTTCCAAACAAACCAGATACCTGAGGTGGCAGAGCAGTTGTATGAAGTGATGCTACCTTCAGGTGACCGTCTACTATTAGATAGAGTAATTATAGATTGTGGGGTTCAAATTAATGATCGTAAGTTGGGCGTGGAGTTTATTATAATGAAGATGAATGCGTATGAAATTATTTTAGGGATGGACTGGCTATTTCGACATTTTGCAACTATAAATTGCAGAACTAGAATAGTTAGTTTCCAACCTCCTACGTCAGATGCCTTTTATTTTCAAGCAACAGGGAATAAAAAGCAATTACCGATTGTATCGGCAATACGGGCTTGGAGATTATTAAAGGGTGGCTGTATGGGATTTCTTGCAAATATTGTGGATTGTCGTAGGAAGCCTGATCTTAAGTTGCAAGAGATTCCAGTAGTTCAGGAGTTTTCAGAAGTGTTTTTGGATGATTTACCCGGACTACCTCCTGATCGAGAAATCGAATTTGTGGTAGACGTTTACCCCGGAGCGGCACCGGTATCAAAGAATCCGTATCGAATGGCTCCAGCAGAAATGAAGGAACTGAAGGGGCAGTTAGAGAAGTTGTTGAGCAAGGGATTTATACGCCCTAGTTTTTCTCCTTGGGGAGCCCCTGTTTTGTTTGTAAAGAAGAAGGACGGAAGTCTAAGGATGTGTATCGACTACCGTGAATTAAACAAATTGACCGTGAAGAATAAGTATCCGTTGCCTAGAATTGATGATCTGTTTGATCAATTGCAAGGTGCTCGGGTATATTCCAAGATTGACTTGCGGTCAGGATATTATCAGTTAAGAGTAAAGGAGAAAGATATTCCAAAGACTGCATTCAGAACCCGATATGGACATTACGAGTTCCTGGTGATGTCGTTTGGTTTGACAAATGCTCCAGCGGCGTTTATGGACCTTATGAATAGGGTATTCCATGAATATCTCGATAAATTTGTCATCGTGTTCATCGATGATATTCTGGTGTATTCTAAGTCGGAAGAGGAACATAAGGAGCATTTAAGTATGGTCTTAAGTATATTGAAGCAACAACAGTTATATGCCAAATTCTCTAAATGTGAATTTTGGTTAGATCGGGTGAATTTTTTGGGTCACGTGATTTCTAAAGAGGGTGTATCCGTTGATCCAGTAAAGGTGCAGGCTGTTCGTGAATGGCCACAGCCAAAGAATGTAACTAAAGTGCGAAGTTTCCTTGGTTTAGCAGGGTACTATAGAAGATTTATTAAAAGATTTTCTAAGATTGCCACGCCATTGACACGATTAACAA
>QAOC01052877.1:30376-53385 GCA_003255005.1 Begonia fuchsioides | reverse complement strand
TGAAAATTGTATAATTTGCTTTCTCATTCATTCTTTTTTGGTTTTATGGCATATTCATTAATATTTTTATTTCGGTAAACCTCTCCCTATACTTAAAACTTGAAAATGCCCTCATTGGAAGACACAAAACAATAAAATCGACTGAAATCACAAAAAAACATGAAAGCAAAAATATGTTAGATATAACTCCCCTATGGAGATCATTCAGATGCTTCATCATTTGGGCCAGGCTGTTGGGCTTGATAATATACTAGACTTTGTCGTCCTCCCGTTGCTCTAGAATATCTAGCATGTAGTATTTTTGGATTGGCTTAAGAGTGTTTCCATTAGTTATAGACTATAGGAAATAGCGTGAGGAAAACTAGACGATGAGGATGCTGCACTCTACATGCAACATCATTGCCAAGGGTAGGTGTCTTGCTCCTCGGGTTCTCAACTATCCTCTTGTGAAATACTTGATATGACGAGTGATAATTCCTTTGTTCTAGAGCTTTTATTTTTTTTTCAGAACTTGCACTCCATAATGAATGCAAAGTTTGGAAACAACTGACAAAATTAGAAATTGACATCCCATCTTCATTGCATTTGGACACAAAGTCCAGTATATTATCATCTTCATGTTGATGAGCTTCCCAGTCAGGATGCAGAAGAGGATGATGACTCGCTTTTGGGTCACATGTTGTACATGAGAGAAAAGAGAAAGACATTACTTGATAAAGTGGTATGAACATTTCTCTTGTTGGTTGAACCTGCTCGAATGCAACTGAACAACCTAATTCAAGCCCCGATAGGTTAATGTGCTTCACGAACATTTCAGGTATTGCAATAAATATTTTCATACGTTAGACTTACTTTTTGCATGTTGTTTGAAACCGCTCAAATGTAACTAAACGACTAAATTGTGTTAAGTTAAGGTGCCAAACAAGTGTTTTGGAGAGCACATTAAATATTTTTGTACAGTGTACAAAATTTTTACGTGTCGTTTGAATCTTCTTGAATGAAACCAAACGACCCAAATCAAGCTCCCGTTTGGGTTAAGGTGCCGAACAACGTTTTGGGTAGCTCGCAAAATAGTCTCGTACATTAAACAAACTTTCTTTTGCTGCCAAACCTACTCTAAGGCAACTAAACGACCAACTTCAAGCCCCTTGGTGGGTTAATACGCTAAACAACTATTTCAGGCAGCACACTAAATATTTTTGTACGTCATACAAACTTTCTGCTTGTCCTTTAAACTTGCTCGAATGCAATAGAACTACCTAATTTGAGCCTCGGTGGGTATTGTGCCTTTCAGCTAGGGCCCAAAATGTTGGCATAATTTAAATAAACTTTTTGCTCATTGTACAAGCCTGCTCGACTGCAACCAAACAAACCACTTCCAACCCTTAGTAGGTTAATATGCTTGACGAGTATTTTAGGCAATGCACCAAATATTTTCGTACGTCGTACAAACTTTCTATGTGTCTTCTAAACCAGATTGATTGCCACCAAATGCCTAATTTAAGTCCTTCTGTAGGTTGAGGTGCCTTACGAACGTTTGAGACAATACAAAAAATGGTTCCGTACGTCGCACGAACATTTCTCTTGTCGGTTTAACCTGCTTGAATACAACTTAATGACCCAATTCAAGTCCCGGTAGGTTAATGTGCTTCAAGAACATTTTGACCATCGCATTAAAAGTTACATACGTTAGACTTACTTTCCGCACATCATTTGAACTTGCTCCATTGCAACCAAACAACCAAATTCAGAACTCAAGTAGCTTAATGTGCCTAGCGAATGTTTCTGGCAGCGCATAAACATTTATTTTATGTCGTACGAAATTTCTGCGCATCATTTGAACATGCTCGATTGTAATCGAATGCTCAATTCAAGTCCCTTGGTAGGTTAATGTACTTAACGAACGTCTTGGGCAATGCCCAAAATGTTTTCGTACTTTGTTTGAACTTTCTGTGTATTGACTTAATGTGATCAAATACAACCAAACAACTATTCTACCCTTTGGTTGAACCACCTCGAATACAACTAAACAACCCGATTCAATCCCTCAGTAGGTTAATGTGCTTAACGAATATTTCAGGAAGCACATCAATGTTTTCCCATTCAAACAAGCATCTAATTAAAGACTCCTCTCGGGTTAAGGTGCCTGAACAATGTGTCAAGGATTAGACAAAATATTTTCATACGTCGTAGTAAAATTCCCGGGATCATTCAAAATTGTTGAAATTCAACCAAACGACCAATTCAAGCACCCAAGTAGGTTGAAGTGCCAAACGAATGTTTTAGGCAGCACACAAAATATTTTTGTATGAAGAACAATTTTTACGCCCGTCATTTGAACCTGCTCGAATGCAACTGAACGACCTAAATTAAGCCCTATGGTAGGTTAATGTTCTTGACAAAGGTTTTTGCCAACGCCAAAAATGTTTTTATGCTTTGTACAAACTTTTTGCATGTTGAACTAGATCGAATGCAACTGAACTACCAAATTTAAGCACCCTAATAAGCTAATGTGCCTAAAAAGAAATTTTAGCCGACACATCAAAAGTTTTTGTTTGTTGTACAAACTTTTCCCATGTCGTTTGAATATGCTAGAACTCCACTAAATGATCAAATTTAAGCCCTTGGTACGTTAATTTGCATAACAAACATTTTGGCCAACACAAAAATTGTTTCGTATGTCGTACAAACATTCTTGCTTTCGGTTGAACGTGCTCGAATATAGCTGAACGGCCGGATTCAAGACCCCGGTAGGTTAATGTTCTTCATGAACGTTTTGCGCAATGCAGCAAAAGTTTTCGTAAGTCGGACAAACTTTCTACGCATCGTCTAAAGCTGCTCGAATGTTACCAAATGCTCAATTAAGCTGCTTGGTAGGTTGATTCCAAACAACATTTCAGGCAGCTCACAAAAATATTTTCATACGTCGTACGAACTCTCCACACATCATCGAAAACTGCTTGAATTTCACCAAACGACCTAATTGAAGACCTTTAGCTGGTTAATGTGCCAAACAAACATTTTGGCGATAAAACAAAATATTTTTGTACGAACTTTAAGCCTTTCGTTTCAATCTGCTCGATTACAACCAAACGATTTGATTCTAGCCTTCAGGTAGGGCGATTGTTTTGGAAACTGCACCAAACATTCTTGTACACTGTACAATTTTTTTGCTCATCGTCTGAAATGCTTAAACTTTGCCAAAATTCTGAACCTCAAACCCTTAACCATGAAACCTTAACCTTGAACCTTGGAACCTGGAAACCTTAGAACCTTGAACCCTGTAACCTTGAACTCTAGAACCCTGGAATCTTGAATCATAAAACTACAAGCCTGAACTGTAAACTCGAGAAACCTTGAACCTTTAAGCCTAAAACTCTGAACTCATAACCCTGAACCAGTAACCCAAAAGCTTTAAAATCTAGAACATTGAACCCTGAACCCTTGAACCATTGAACCATATAACCCTTTGAACCGTTAAACCCTGAAGCATAAACCCTGAACCTTAGATGCTAGAACACATCGAACACTAAACCATAAAACCTTGAACTCTGAAATCCTAAAGCTTGGAACTGTGAACACTAAATCCTAAACCCTTAATCTTGAACCCTGGAACCTTTAACCCTGAAACCTTGAACCCTTAACCCTAGAATCCTAGAAACTTGGAAACTTGGAATCTTATCACTTGAATCCTAAACCAAAAACCCTGGACTTTGGAACCCTTGAATCCTAAATCATAAACCATTAAACTATGAACCCTTCAACTCTGAACCCAAAACTTTGGACACTAGAACTTCTTTAACCTTGAACCCTCAACTTCAAACCCTTTAAGGCTTAACTCTATAACACTGAACCATTGAACCCTAAACCCTAGTTCCATAAACCTTAAACCATAGAACCCTGAAACCCTAAACCCAGGACCCTGGAACCCTGAACCTTGGATAGTGGAACACTGGAACCTTGGAACCATGAACCCTAGACCCTGCAACACTAAAACCTTGGAACCTATAACTCTGAACCCTAAACCCTGTAAGGCTAGAACCCTGAACGAACCATGAACCTTGGAAGCCTAAATCTTGAACCCTAGAATAGTTGAACCTTCAACGTGAACCCTCAAATTTGAACCTTTGTACCCTTAACCCTTAACCCTAAACCTTTAGAACCCCAAAACATTTGACCCTTAACCCTTGAATCCTTAACCCTTTCCCTTGAAACCTTAGAACCCTTAACCCTGGAACCCTATAACCCTGGGACGATGAACCCTAGAACCCTAAAACGTGAACCCTTAACTGTGAACTCTAGAACCTTGAACCGTAAATCTAGCAAGCCTGAACCTGGGAAGCTGAAAACCCTTGAACACTAGAACCTTGAACTCTAATCCTTAGACCCTAAAGCTTGGAACCATAAACCCTAGAACCGTAGAACCCTGAGACTTAGGCTGTGAAATGCTAGAACTCTTAATCGTGGACCTAGGAACCCTAAAAGACTGGAACCTTGGAACTTTGGAACCTTTGAACTCTAGAACCTTAAACCTGAACACTTAAACCCTAAATCCTAAATCCCTGAACCTTGAAAGCCTAAAACCCTTGAACCTTATAACCCTGAACCCTAGACCATGGAATCCTAAACCATGGAACCCTGAACCCTAAATCGTGAACACTAAAAACTTAAACTTTTAACTCATAATCTAGAACTTTGGAATCTTACCTTTAAACCTTGGAACCCTAAATCCTAAAATTACGAACCCTCAACCTTGGAACCATGAACTCTAAACCCTAAAGTTGAGAAACCTAGAATGCATAACCCTAAAACATTGAACTTGTAATCCGAAACTCTAAACATTAGAATACTAAACCTAGAATTGAGGAAGCTTAAACCCTTAACCCATTAAATTTACATCTGGAACCCTAGAACCTTGAACTCTAAACTCTGGACCCCTTAACATTGATACCTTGAACCTTGGAAACCTAAACCCTGAACCTTGTAACCTTCAAACTTGGAACCTTAAACCTTGAACCCAAAAACTGTGAACTCTAGAACTTTGAAATCCTAAAACCCTTGAGCCATGAACCATAAACACTGAACCCTACACTAGAACCTTGAACTTTTAACCCCAGAACAATGAACCCTTGTACCATGAATCTTGGACCTCAAACCTTTGAACTTTAGAAACCTAAAACCCTAGAAACATTGAACCCTTAAACACTAAGCCCTAAAAATGTGAACCCTTCATCTTGGACCCTAGAACCCCTAAACCATGAAATGTTGATCCTAAAACATGAACCCTAGAACCTCTTAACCCTAGAACATTGGAACCCTCGACCTTTAACTATGAAACCTTGAACCGAGAACCCTAGAATCCTTGAAACTTGGAAACCTAAACCCCAAAATCTTGAACCTTGGACGGTGGAACCACAAAACCCTTGAATCTAGAACCTTTAACCCTTAAACTTTGTATGTTACAACACCTTGAACATGCTAGACTTTAAACTGTAAAACCCTTGTACCGAAGAAACTTGAACCCTAAACCCTAGCATCCTAAACCTTGGAACACTGCAACCACGAAACCAAGGAACTATTGCACTCTAGAACCCTAAAACTAGGAACTTCCAAACTTCAGAAAACTAAAACCCTGGGACATTGAATCCTGGAACCCTCAAACCTAAACCCTGATATCTGAATTTTGCAAACTTTGAACTCTAGAACCTTGATTCCTGGAACCCTAGAACATTGGAACCCTATAGCACTAAACCTTGTAACCCTGGAACCGTAAAACTCTGGAACTTAGAACCTTGAACCTTGAACCCTGAACATCAGAAGCTTAAAACCCTTGATCCCTAGAACCCTGAACTTTGAACTATAGACTATAAACCTTGGAACCTTAAACCTTTGAAGCTTATAACCCTAGAACCCTAAACCATAGACCCTCGAATGCTAGAACTGTTAAGCCTGGCCCCTAGAATGCTAGAACAATAGAACTTTGAGCATTGGAAGTCTAGAACCTTTAACCGTGAACCCTAGAACCCTAGAACCCTTGAACCTAATCCTTATGACAGTGCAAGCATTTAAACCTAGAAACCAATGCACAATAGATTCATGAACCCAAGAACTCTACAACCTTGGAACCCTAGGACTCTGAATCATGGAACCCTAAAAATTGAACTCTGAACACTAAAACCTTGAAACCCTAGAACCTTAGAACCTCCATCCCTAGAAACCTAGAAAACTAGACACCTAGAGGCCTAAATCCAGCAACGGTGAATCCTAGATCTATGAACCCTAAACCTTTGATCCTGAACTTTGGAACCCTGAAACCCAAACCCAAAAGCATAGAACCTTGAACCCCTAAACCCAAAACCCAAAACCCTAAACCCTAAACCCATGACCCCCAAACCTAGACCCCTAAAACTCTAGAACCCTAAACCCTGAACCTTAAAATCCTAAAATCCTTAAATCATAGAACCCTGAACTTTAAACTGCAGAGCCTAAACATTGGCAACCTAAACAATGAAACCTTGGAACCGTAGAACCCTTAACCCTAGGACCCTAAACGCTAAAATCCTTAACCCTTGAATCCCGAAACCCTTGAAAACTTGAACACAAGAACCCGTGAACTCCGAATCGTGGAACTCTTGAACCTAGAACCCTGAATGATTAAACCCTAAATGCTCGAACCTTGAACCTTGTAAGCATAAAACCCTTAAACCTAAGAATCTTGAACCTTGAACTGAAATCCTAAACCTTAGAAACCTAGAAACTTGAACATTTAACCCTAAACCTCGGAACCTTGAAAACTTAGAACCTTGACCCCTTGAACTCTAGAACCCTGGAACCCCTAGAATCTTGAATCCTAAAGCTACAACCCTGAACCCTAGACCCTGAACCATTGACCCTAAACCCTAAACTTGAGAAACTAGGAACCCTTAACCCTACAACTTTGAACTCGTATCTCTGAACATGTAACCCTACCGTTAACCCTTGAACCCACAACCCTAAAATTTAAACCCAAAACACTGGAGTCCAGAACCAGAAACCTTAAATCCTAAATCCTAAACCATTGAACTCTGAACCTTGAAACCCTAAACCCTTAAACCTTGATACAAAAACTGTGGACACTAGAACTTTTAACGACAAACCTTGAACTTCGAACCCTTAAATCTTTAACTCTAGAACCCTGAAGCGTTGAACCCTGAACCCTAGATCCATGAACCTTAAACCCTAGAATTTTTGGACCCTAAACTCAGAACGCTGAAATCGTGAACAAGATCCCTAGAACCTTAAACCCTGGAAAGTTTAACCCTTGAACCTTGAAACTAAAAATCCTACACCCTGCAAATATGGAACCTTGGAACCTACAACTCTGAACCCTAAACTTGGAAACCTAAAACTCTGAACCCTGAACCTTTAACCTTGAAAATCTTAACCTTGAATCCTTTAACTATGGAACCTTTACGTTGAATGCTCAAATCTCAAACCCTAAACCTTGAACCCTTAATCCCAAACCTCTAGAACCCCCAAAGATTTGACCCTAAACTCTAGAACCCTTAATGCTTTCCCTTGGAACCCTTAATGCTTTCCCTTGGACCATGGACCATGGACCATGGACCCTTGAATTCTGGAACCCTAAAGACTGGATCTCTGAGCCTTGAACCCTGGAGCCCTAAACAATTAACCCTAGAAGCATGAACCTTGACACTCTAACCTTATAACAATGAGTCCTGAATCTTGAACAGTGAAAACTAGAACCTAGAACCGTGAACCCTAAAACCATGAACCTTAGAGCCTTGAACCCTGAACCGTGGAACACCGTAACCTTGAACCTTGGAACTTTGAACATTTAATCCTGAACCTTAAACCCTTAACCCTTAACCCTAAGCCCTGAACTAACACGATTCAAGGATGGGAAAAGAAGAGAAAGGGACTCGGGTGAAATGAAAGGGAAAAAAATGGACCAAAAAATGGGTGATATTGAAACAGGAGGTTCTCGGGTTGCATACAGAGTTTGCAACAGAGATTTGAAGGGATGATTTGTGGATGAAGGAGGAGCTTAACCTAAAAAAATTAGGGTGAAAGCTTCAGGGAAACATAAGATATGTAGAGGGGATTATTGGGTGCCAAAAAGGTGGTTATCGGAGGGGAAATGGGGATGGCCGGAAAATGTGAGTTACCGGAGGGGTAGAGATGAGCTATGGGAATGACACCCTTACCCTAGGACCACGGGTGTAACACCCCATCTTTCTTTATACTTATTATTATTATTTTTTAAAACTTTTTATTTTAACAAAAATGTGTCAATTAATTCATTTACGTTAAAATACAGCGGAAAACTTTATTAGAAGCAAACCCATTTAATATATAAAACCAACTCACAATTTACATTTAGATTTTAACAAAAAATAAGTTTTACAAACCATTACAAACACTTATTTTACAAAATACCAAAAGACATTCTTAAAAGCAACTTTCAAAACACATATAGGTTCATTTTTACATGTCACACCACCGGTCAAATTCGCTTAACGATCCCAAGCATCTGCACCAGACATACTCCCTCCATTGCATTAATCTAAGAACCAGGAGTAAACTCCTCACTTTCAATGTCATCACCTACATTACAAAGCTTAATCTAATGAGCTTATGGCTCAGTAAGTAACATATAGTGTCTTAAACATGAACTACATGACTATGCATTTTATAAAACCATGCAATTTTTCCATATACATTTATTTCATTTCGTTTCACGTATTTACTTTAGTGTGGGCAACACATCGTACAGGGATGAAAGACATCATATGTCCAGGACAGCCAAATTAATGGCAACCGTACAGTCCGCAATATAGGACAGCCAAGTTCAATCCCACCCAGAACATTAAATAATTACGTACATTATGCATTAAATATTGAAAGTATGACGAAATTGAGGATTAGCACCATATGGCCTCCCTCGAGGCAGCTTTACTCAATTTCACCTTCAATACTTAGTTGGGTTACATAATATAAACCATGCATGTAAAACATTTTCGTACTTTAATGAAAACATGATGCATGAACATGGTGACATACGATTCTAGCATACCCTCAAGTAATGACATTAAATTCTAATACAATAAATCAAATAATCAATCAATAACAAACATGCACACAAACAATCCTCAAATGCCTTGAGGTCGGTGTATTGTGCGTTACACCCCAAACATTCCAGTATCGTGCATGATTTATAAAAGTCATATTCTAACTATAACAATTCATACAAATCCTCAAGAACTACTCTTTGTAATGTAGACCTATTGCTAGGCCAAAGACAAGCAATGTTTACTTACCTTAGGTCCTTAGCTTAAACTTGGTCACTTGATAGCTTAAACTCTTCCACTTGATTACTTGGTAACTCTAATACCATAAAAGAAACTCAAATGAGAAATCTCGGAAATGCCCTGTTTTTGCAGCAACTTCAAACCTCTGTAACTTGAGCTATACTAATCCATTTAAAGTGATTCAAGCGTCAAAATCATCCTTATTATGTCTACTTTAGATCATCTGAAGAGGTCAAAGTTAATTGACCACTTGAAGACCACTTAAAAATTCAAATTCCGAAACAGCACATAATTGTCCGAAATTTTGCATAACTTGACAAAATACATGCAAATCATGCACAATCAACCACTAAAGCCTAATACATCAACTTAAATATCATTTTAGAGTGAGATTGATACCTTAGAACAGAGAACATCAAATCCTTTACCCTTGGTCGTGGGTTTCTCCTCTCCTTTCTTTCCTTGGTTTTAGGGTGGACTAACTTCACTTTAGGTGCACAAAACTCTTCTCTTCCTTAACTTCTAACCAAAACTCCACCACAACTCTCAAATATGGAGAAAATACAGAGAGGGAGAGAGCATTTTCGTAGCTCAAAGATGTCTGAAGATGAGGTTTAGCTAGGGTTAAAAATCAAAAGGTAAATAATGTAAGGTGGAGGTGGAAAGTAAGCACGAGGTGTCAACAATCCATTGCACCTCTTCTAAGCTGCTCCTCAAAGACACCAATCATCTTAATCTAACTTTAATAATATTAATTTGATTTATCCTAATTTTTGGTGGAAAGTAATCACGAGGTGTCAACAATCCATTGCACCTCTTCTAAGCTGCTCCTCAACAATCTTAATCTAACTTTAATAACAAAACATTTTGTACCAAAAACTACATAAGTAATGTACATTGATAATTTACTTATGACATGTTTCAAAAAGTGCGGGTGCTACATTCCACCCTCCTTATTTAAAATTTTGTCCTCAAAATTTAATGTTAAAAAGTTCGGGATACTTTCCTTCCATGTCTTGTTGTCTTTCCCAAGTAGCTTCTTCTATTGAATGATTCCTCCACAATACTTTGACTAATGGAATTTGTTTACTTCTTAACTCCTTTACTTTATAGTCAAGTATCTTAACTGGTTTCTCTTCATACGTCAAGGTTGGTTCCACTTCAATGATGCTTGGTTCAACAACATGATTCGGATCACGAACACATTTTCGTAACATAGAAACATGGAATACATTATGAACTCCTTCCATGGTTGATGGCAATTCCAACTTATAAGCGGTTTTCCCTATCTTCTCCATAATAGGAAAAGGTCCAACAAACCTTGGAGTGAGCTTTCCTTTCTTTCCGAATCGCATGACGCCCTTAAATGGAGAAATCTTCAAAAAGACTTCATCACCCTTTTCAAATTCCAGCTCTCTTCTTCTTTGATCGGCATAGCTTTTCTGCCTACTTTGAGCTATCTTGATTCTTTCTCGAATAGTCTTTATTTGATCCACGGTCTGCTGTAAAATTTCTGGACCATAAATTTGAGCTTCACCAACCTCATCCCAATACAAAGGAGACCTACATTTCCTACCATATAAAGCTTCGTATGGTGCCATACCGATTGTAGCTTGGAAACTATTATTATAAGTAAATTCCACTAGTGGCAATATCTTACTCCATGTTACTTGAAAATCAAAAACACATGCCCTTAGCATATCCTCCAATATTCTGATTGTTCTTTCAGTTTGGCCGTCAGTTTGTGGATGAAATGCCGTACTAAAACTCAAGTTCGTCCCCATCGCCTTGTTCAAGCTCTTCCAAAATTTAGAAGTAAATCTCGGATCTCGATCCGAAACTATAGAAACTGGAATCCCGTGTAACCTTATAATTTCTTGCATATATAATTCTGCATATTGGTCCATAGTAAATGTCTTCTTTATTGGCAAGAAATGGGCAGATTTCGTAAGTCTATCAACAATTACCCAAATGGCATCATGTCCCTTGGTAGTTTTTGGTAATCCTATAACAAAGTCCATCGAAATGCACTCCCATTTCCATTCTGGGATTGGTAAACATTGTAAAGTTCCGGCTGGCCTTTGATGTTCAGCTTTAACTTGTTGACATGAATAACATAAATTCACATGCTTCATTACATCCTTTTTCATACCTGGCCACCAATAATGTTTCTTTAAATCACGATACATCTTAGTGCTTCCTGGATGCATTGAGAATATAGATGAATGAGCTTCTGTCAATATGTCTCTTCGTAATTCCCAATCATTCGGAACATACCACCGATTCCTGAATTTTAATATTCCATCACTTGAACAAGTTAGTTCAGAAGAAGCAGGTTCCTTGCCCAACGTATAATGCTTGTACTTCAGATCATTGCATTGAGCTTCTTTAATTCTATCCAAGATAGTTGGCTTTACTGATAATGTCGCAAGCATAGAAGTCAAATCGGATATTACCTCTATCTCAAATTTTTCCATTTCTGTTTGAAGCATTATAGACATTGCCGACAACCTTGATTGTACAGAAGTAGATTTTCTACTCAATGCATCAGCTACAACATTGGCCTTTCCAGGGTGATATTTGATTTCAAAATCATAATCTTTAACGAACTCAAGCCATCGCCGTTGTCTCATATTTAATTCTTTCTGCGTAAATAAATATTTCAAACTCTTATGGTCTGAAAATATCTCACAATGTTGACCATATAAGTAATGCCTCCATACTTTTAAAGCAAAAACCACTGCAGCTAATTCTAGATCATGTGTAGGGTAATTTTGTTCGTAACCCTTTAGTTGTCTAGAAGCATAGGCGATCACTTTTCCTTCTTGCATTAATACGCACCCCAATCCACATTTAGAAGCATCACAATAGATGCTAAACTTTCCATTCTCTGTTGGAATAGTTAAAATTGGAGCCGTTGTTAATTTTTGTTTCAATAACTCAAAACTCTGCTCACAGTCTTCGGACCACCAAAATTTCATATTCTTCTTTGTTAATCGGGTCAACGGAATTGCTATTTTAGAAAACCCTTCGATGAATTTCCGATAATATCCAGCTAATCCGAGAAAGCTACGGACTTCACCAACATTCTTTGGCTGTGGCCACTCCATAACAGATTGCACCTTCACTGGATCAACAGAGATACCATCCTTAGATATAACATGTCCAAGGAAGTTAACTCTATCAAGCCAGAATTCGCATTTGGAAAACTTAGCATACAACTTTTGTAGCTTCAAAGTAGATAACACAGCCTTCAAATGCTCCACATGTTCCTCCTCTGATCGTGAATAAACCAATATATCATCAATAAATACGATCACAAATTTGTCTAGAAATTCCTTGAACACCCGATTCATTAAGTCCATAAACGCTGCCGGAGCATTCGTCAAACCAAAAGACATCACAAGAAACTCGTAATGTCCATATCGGGTTCTAAATGCAGTTTTAGGAACATCCCCCGCCTTGACTTTTAATTGATAATAGCCTGATCTCAAATCAATTTTCGAAAATACACATGCACCTTGTAATTGGTCAAATAAATCATCGATTCTTGGTAGAGGGTATTTATTCTTTATCGTCAATTTATTCAACTCCCGATAGTCAATGCACATTCTAAGAGATCCATCCTTCTTCTTAACAAACAAAACCGGTGCTCCCCATGGCGAGAAGCTTGGTCGTATAAAACCCTTATTAACTAACTCTTCTAGTTGTGTCTTTAATTCCTTTAACTCTATTGGAGCCATCCTATAAGGATTCTTTGACACTGGTTCTGCCCCAGGGTATACATCAATCATAAATTCAATCTCCCGATCAGGCGGTAATCCTGGTAGATCATCTACGAATACTTCTGGAAAATCTCGAATCACCGGAATATTTTGTAACTTCATTTCAGACAGTTTATGCACGTCAATTACACTTGCCAAGAAACCCTCACATCCAGTTTTCAATAATTGCTGAACTCTAACAAATGATACGACAGACATACAAGTAGCATTCCTCATTGCTTCAAAGGAGTATTCTTCCGTGTCAGGAGGTTGGAAACTGACTACTCTGGTCCGACAGTTTATAATTGCAAAATGTCGAAACAACCAGTCCATCCCCAAAACAACATCGTAGCCTCTCATATCCATAACTATAAAATCAACATACAATTTTCTACCATTCACAGAAACAACACAATCAAACAACACATAATTCAGACATAACTGCTCCCCAGATGGTAACATCACATCATAATAATGCTCAGATACCATTGGTGAACAATTCATCTTCATAAATGCAGACAATATAAAAGAATGAGTGGCACCAGAATCAATCAACACATAAGCAGGCACATCATTAATTAAAATGGCACCTGATACAAGAGATGGCTGATCCACATCCTCAGGCTCGATAAGTGCAAACACTCTTGGAGTTGCCTTGGGTTGATCCTTCTTCATCTGTGGACAATTCTTGACTACGTGACCAAATTCATTACACTTATAACAACGTCCAGTACCAGCAACACATTCTCCAAAATGTTTTTTGCCACATCTTGAACATTGATTAGATTGTAAAGACCCTTGGATACGCTTTCCCTTATCTGATTCATTTTTGTCTTCACAAGGCCTCTTCGCGCCCTTTGACTATTGCCATCCTTTATTTTGTTGAGGCTGAACTGTTTTGAAAAATTTCCTTTGAGATTCTCTCTGCTTCTGGAATTTCACCTCAGCTTCCTCCACTTCTAATGCCTTAGTCACCACATTAGAATATGTCACATTTTGCGTGCCCGATATCTTAACCCCTCTGTAGATTTCCACTTTCAGCCCTTGATTGAATTGATGCACTTTTAGTTCATCGGTAGCTACCAAGTGTGGAGCAAACCTAGATAATGCTTCAAAACGTCGAATATATTCGGCTACGGTTCCCATTTGGCATAGTTGAGTAAACTCTACCATCTTGCTTGTTCGAACAGCATAATTAAAATACTTGTCATAAAATATACTCTTAAACTGCTCCCAACTCATCTCCTTTACATTACGGGTAGCTTTAACAGTGTCCCACCAAAATCGTGCGTCACTTTCCAGCATAAATGCCGCACAAGTCACTTTCTCCCCATCTTCTATTTTAGCATAATCAAATATATCTTCCAGCTTTCTAATTCATTCTTCACCGTGCATAGGATCTGCCGATAGACCATCATAACTCGGTGGATGAAGGCGGCGAAACCTCTCACAACTCGGTTCACTATGACTATTCAAATGATCACCTCCTTGTACCTCCCTTGCTCTATAATGTTCTAAATATTCAAATTGACGACCCACAATATCCACCAATGTGTCAATTGCTTCATTACTACTTCCTTCAGCTGATCTCTGTCTTTTTGGCATTTTCTATTGATCTAAAACAAGCAAACAAGTTACATAATTGAACCAAAGACTGACCGTGGGTGAAGTATCTCCGTGCAAATTCTTGAACCGTTAAAGCAGTCTACAGAACCGATTTTAAAACCTGGTGGGCTCTGATACCACACTGTAACACCCCATCTTTCTTTATACTTATTATTATTTTTTTTACAACTTTTTATTTTAACAAAAATGTGTCAATTAATTCATTTACGTTAAAATACAGCGGAAAACTTTATCAGAAGCAAACCCATTTAATATATAAAACCAACTCACAATTTACATTTAGATTTTAACAAAAAATAAGTTTTACAAACCATTACAAACACTTATTTTACAAAATACCAAAAGACATTCTTAAAAGCAACTTTCAAAACACATATAGGTTCATTTTTACATGTCACACCACCGGTCAAATTCGCTTAACGATCCCAAGCATCTGCACCAGACATACTCCCTCCATTGCATTAATCTAAGAACCAGGAGTAAACTCCTCACTTTCAATGTCATCACCTACATTACAAAGCTTAATATAATGAGCTTATGGCTCAGTAAGTAACATATAGTGTCTTAAACATGAACTACATGACTATGCATTTTATAAAACCATGCAATTTTTCCATATACATTTATTTCATTTCTTTTCACGTATTTACTTTAGTGTGAGCAACACATCGTACAGGGATGAAAGGCATCAGATGTCCAGGACAGCCAAATTAATGGCAACCGTACAGTCTGCAATATAGGACAACCAAGTTCAATCCCACCCAGAACATTAGATAATTACGTACATTATGCATTGAATATTGAAAGTATGACGAAATTTAGGATTAGCACCATATGGCCTCCCTCGAGGTAGCTTTACTCAATTTCACCTTCAATACTTAGTTGGGTTACATAATATAAACCATGCATGTAAAACATTTTCGTACTTTAATGAAAACATGATGCATGAACATGGTGACATACGATTCTAGCATACCGTCAAGTAATGACATTAAATTCTAATACAATAAATCAAATAATCAATCAATAACAAACATTCACACAAACAATCCTCAAATGCCTTGAGGTCGGTGTATTGTGCGTTACACCCCAAACATTCCAGTGTCGTGCATGATTTATAAAAGTCATATTCTAACTATAACAATTCATACAAATCCTCAAGAACTACTCTTTGTAATGTAGACCTATTGCTAGGCCAAAGACAAGCAATGTCTACTTACCTTAGGTCCTTAGCTTAAACTTGGTCACTTGATAGCTTAAACTCTTCCACTTGATTACTTGGTAACTCTAATACCATAAAAGAAACTCAAATGAGAAATCTCGGAAATGCCCTGTTTTTGCAGCAATTTGAAACCTCTGTAACTTGAGCTATACTAATCCATTTAGAGTGATTCAAGCGTCAAAATCATCCTTATTATGCCTACTTTAGATAATCTGAAGAGGTTAAAGTTAATTAACCACCTGAAGACCACTTAAAAATTCGAACTCCGAAACAGCACATAATTGTCCGAAATTTTGCATAACTTGACAAAATACATGCAAATCATGCACAATCAACCACTAAAGCCTAATACATCAACTTAAATATCATTTTAGAGTGAGATTGATACCTTAGAACAGAGAACATAAAATCCTTTACCCTTGGTCGTGGGTTGCTCCTCTCCTTTCTTTCCTTGGTTTTAGGGTGGACTAACTTCACTTTAGGTGCACAAAACTCTTCTCTTCCTTAACTTCTAACCAAAACTCCACCACAACTCTCAAATATGGAGAAAATACAGAGAGGGAGAGAGCATTTTCGTAGCTCAAAGATGTCTGAAGATGAGGTTTAGCTAGGGTTAAAAATCAAAAGGCAAATAATGTAAGGTGGAGGTGGAAAGTAAGCACGAGGTGTCAACAATCCATTGCACCTCTCTTCTAAGCTGCTCCTCAAAGACACCAATCATCTTAATCTAACTTTAATAATATTAATTTGATTTATCCTAATTTTTGGTGGAAAGTAAGCACGAGGTGTCAACAATCCATTGCACCTCTTCTAAGCTGCTCCTCAACAATCTTAATCTAACTTTAATAACAAAACATTTTGTACCAAAAACTACATAAGTAATGTACATTGATAATTTACTTATGACATGTTTCAAAAAGTGCTAATTTACTTATGACATGTTTCAAAAAGTGCGGGTGCTACAACGGGGATGTGGTTGAAGTTGTGTAGCAAGGCCTAACTTTCCCTAGCTCGGAAGGGAAGCCAAAACCTAGGAGAAACTCTCGGAAGTCGCCGGATATTACTCACTGGAGAGCCGAGTCTTGGTTGCCGGAAAATCCACAGCCAAGGAGAGAAAATGCCAAGCACTTTTTGTATTCAAATTCAACTAACTCTCAGCCTCGGTGAAGGGTTGTTTTAATCCCCAACACATGAGAGAAGAGAGTTCTAATCGGACGGCATACACTTGACTTACCCGATTTGGTGTGGCACAAAAGAGAAAGGGGGAAAGGACCACCCAAACATTACCGGAAAAGGGGAACCAAAGAGGGAGTTGGTCCCCGAGGTTGGCTCACTTCCTTGGCTGTCAACCGAGAGCCCCTCTTGTCCAAAAAGGAAACTCACTCCAAACCCATGCAATACCCATACAAAACATATGCAAAAGATAAAACCCACACCACACCCATGGAAACCCATTTTGCAAACCCTAACCCTAAAAGTAAGTTGGTAAAGCTGAAACAAACACATTCAAAAGGCTGAGATTCAGACGTCCTTATCCCTTGGAATTGAGCTTGGACCAATGTCTTGAGGCTTGTGGACTTCAAAAGCGGAAAGTGTTCTTCCCGGGTAAGGCTTTTCTTGGAAATAGGCTATCTGTGATTGCCTCTTTGATGAAGCAAACGGCGTCCAATTTGAACGTTTGACCACTCTCTGGAAAGCTTGGAAAGTTTTCTACATTTATCATGAAGACATTGATTTTAGCGGAATTGAGGACGGCTGTCAAAATTGCTGAGAAAGCGTCGGAGGTCCAATTGTGCCGAATCCAAATGTGGTCCCCATGCTTTGTTGCTTGGACCACTAGCATGTCGTCCCATCTCCACCAAAAGGAATCCAAGATGGCGCCCTAAAATGGCCTCAAATGGCCATGAACAAAATATAAAGTTTTGTGCAAAAATGAATAAATATAAGTGTTACATTTAATTTTTCCAAGGGAACATTCTCCCTCCTTCAAGGGCCACTTGGGTCATGGCTTGACTTCAAAAGGGAAGGATTGGGCTGCTCCATATCCACCTTGATTGTCCTCTAATTTCTCATTTCCTTCAAATGGCTCTCGAGCCAAGGTTTGACTCCAAATTGGTGAAGGCTTGGAGTCAACAAAGGTTTAATTCTTCAATGAAATAAAGAGCTACAGAATTAGCAAACATGTCAGATAAACATTTATGGCAAGATAATTTTAGGGTCATTCATATGATGTCGTCCTCCCGGGGTTTATAAGGATTTTTCCTCAAAACCAAAACCTTCTAAGAGATCCAATAGCCACAGTGTGCTCTTTAGGGCTCCAAGACTTTACATTATCACCACACTTTAGAATGATGGAAAGTTGTAAACCATTTAACCACCAAAAAAAATTTATAACCCAAAGTCGTCCATGTGGTTCTCCAATCCAATTAAATCCAACTACCAACATGACAAATTCATTCAAAATACACGAGGCTTGCCGTGGGTCATCAATCAAAAATCTATCCTCATAACCAATGTGCTTGTCATAAGGCACAATACCTTCAAAAATATTATTAACAAGAAACCATGGATACCAAACAACACAAAAGTCTCTATCATTAAAGTTTATAATAGGTAGAACCTTCTTGGCCAGAGGTCTAGTAACCATCATACACTTGCCATCAATGAATTTCAATTTTAAGAATAACTTTGATGAATCTTCCCAAACTAAATGTTTATCCCAAGATAAAGATAACATCCAAAACATAAGGTTGGTTGAAAACTTTTCCATCTTAAAATAGAAAAAGAACCATGCACTTATATACTTCTCTTCGTTCTCAATCACATGATCACTCATAATCTTAGTCCAAGGAAGCAAAGCATTTTTAAAGGCCGTTGTACCAACTCCAAAATCACGAGTATTTAGTATCTCATCACACAAAGCTTTTTTATCCAATGACCACGGTTCATGTAGACAAAATGTATCCAAATTCAAAAAGCTTCTAAAATCATCATGCATAATTCCAAATGAGTTGTCCCTCATTAATTTCTCAATTTCACAACTAGGCAAAACAATGGCATAATTTCTTAAGAATAGTTCCTTAACTCCAAAATTTGCATGCTCAAAAGCAACAACAAAATTCGCCTTCAAAAAGTTTATGTCCACACCACTAAAATATCCACTATCAAGCCAACCAATCTCAAGAAGATAACTAAGAACTTGATCAAATGGATCATACCTCACGGCCACAACCTTGTGCGGTTTGGCCACTTCATCCTCAAGGTGTACTTGGATACAATGGTATTCCATTATAAACTCTTCAAAATCATTTGTCCTTCCCATGCAAGGATGAGATGTTGCTGCCAATGAAGGGTCGTCTATGATCTCTTCTTTGTTGGGCTCGTGAAGATTCTCAAAGATATCATTAGAGTTGTCGGATTCCATCAAAAATGATTTTCCTCAAAACCGACAACATCTTCCACTTGCTCGGTTTGTACCTCAACATTTTCTTTCACTTTTTGTTGGAGAGAAGCAGCATAAGTTTGATTCAACTTGTGAAGATCTTGAAAAAATTCCAACATAAGGAGCTTGAGTTCATCCAACGATTCATAATAGTCCGATTCAAGGTAATCCTAGTAGTGACTTTTTGCTCCTCGGTTTGATCTCAAATGTGGTGCAACTAGTGAATACATATTATCAAAATAAAACAACAAAAATACGGAGGCAAAAGGGAAGGTGGAAAGGGATGTTTGGCTCTGATACCAAATGACACGATTCAAGGATGGGAAAAGGAGAGAAAGGGACTCGGGTGAAAATAAAGGGACAAGAAATGGACCAAAAAATGGGTGATATTGAAACAGGAGGTTCTCGGCTTGCATACAGATTTTACAACCGAGATTTGGAGGGATTATTTGTGGATGAGAGAGGAGCTTAACCTCCAAAATATAGGGTGAAAGCTTCAGGGAAACGGAAGATATACAAAGGGGATTATCGGGTGCCAAAAAGGTGGTTATCGGAGGGGAAATGGGGATGGCCGGAAAATGTGAGTTACCGGAGGGGTGGAGATGAGCTATGGGAATTACATGCTTACCCTAGGACCACGGGGATGTGGTTGAAGTCGTGTAGAAAGGCCTAGCTTTCCCTAGCTCGGAAGGGAAGCCAAAACCTAGGGGAAACTCTCGAAAGTCGCCGGATGTGAGAGAAGAGAGGTGGTCCCCCACACATGAGAGAAGAGAGTTCTAATCGGACGGCATACACTTGACTTACCCGATTTGGTGTGGCACAAAAGAGAAAGGNTATTTTAGAGTGAATGTATTTTGAACTATAGTCTTCCGCTGTAAGTTTACGTTATTGAATGATTATGTATTTTTGATAAAGGTGGAATTCAAATGTATGTTTTTATCATTGACAGTTTCCTCGTAAACTATTTTACAAAGTAAAAGATAGTTTTCAGAAATTTTTAAAGTAATGAGTTTTCCACCAAAGTAATGTAAGTAAGTAAGTAAGTAAGAACAGTAACGGACCGGTCCTCGGGCTGCCCGCGAGTAAGCGAAGTACAGTAAAGTAAAGTAAGTAAGCAAGTAAAGTAAGGCAGAAAGCGGCGGCACGGGAATCGGGTCGTTACAGTAGAACAATTGAACCTTAAACTCGTAAACCCTTTATACTGAAACAAAACACCTTGGAACCTTTAGCATTGAACCATGAACCCTAATCTTGATTCTAGAACCTTAGAATCCTTAGCACTTAACCATGAACCTTAAAATAAAAAACTAGAATCTTGAAACCCACAATCTAGAACTCCCCACCCTAGACCGTAGACCCCTAGAACCTTGACTCCCGAACCCTTGATCAATAAACCTTTTAACCCTAAACCAAAAAGTTTTGACCCTAGAGTCCCTTGAAATCTGAACTTTAAAACCATGCAACCCATGAACCCTAGAAACTTGAATCTCAAACCCTAAGACCCTGACCCTTAAACCACAAACCCTGGATGTAGAACCTTGTAATCGTAGAAACCTGAACTCTAGACTATGAGATCATGGATTCCAAGACCCTGAAACCCTAGAATCCTAACCATGGACCATGGACCATGGACCCTTGAATTCTGGAACCCTAAAGACTGGATCTCTGAGCCTTGAACCCTGGAGCCCTAAACAATTAACCCTAGAAGCATGAACCTTGAAACTCTAACATTATAACAATGAGTCCTGAATCTTGAACCGTGAAAACTAGAACCTAGAACCGTGAACCCTAAAACCATGAACCTTAGAGCCTTGAACCCTGAACCCTAAACCTTGGAACACCGTAACCTTGAACTTTGGAACCCTAACTCTTGGAACTTTGAACATTGAATCCTGAACCTTAAACCCTTAACCCTTAACCCAAACCCTAAGCCCTGAACCCTGGAATCTAGGAACCTTGAACTCCTAACAGTGAAACCCTAAACCTTGAACCTCAAAGCTTGTAACCCTAAAACCCTCTAACCTTGCAACCCCAAATCTTGAACCCTGAAGCTTAGAACCGTAAACCCTACAACCTTTGAAACCTGGAACCATAAAATTTAAATTTCTGAACTCGAAACTCTGAACCTTTGAACTTTGAACCTTGAACCTTGAACCTTGAACCTTAAACCTTTAATCCTAAACCCTGAACCATGGAACCCAATAACCCTAAACCCTTGATTCCTAAACACTAGTTTTTGCTTTAAAGGTGTTTAAAGTAACTAACTATTTACTATGATAATTATCATTTATGTGTATTATTGATTAACTATGTATGAAAGCTAAATTGAATTATGTTATAATGTATCTCATAGACTTAATCACTCATGTGAAATACCCTCGTCGAAGGGTACAATTAATGTCTAACAAATTGGTCGAGTGTTGCAAAAATAAGTCAGTTTTTCACATGTTATGTCGACCTGCGATCACTTGTGTCGACCGCTACAATTCCAGAGACGGATCATGTTTCGACCGCTTACACCTTATGTCAACCGCTATATGGTCAGAAGTGTGTTAATTATCGACCGATGATCACTTGTGTTGACTGCTAAAATTCCAGTGACGGATCGTGTGTCGACCTCTACCATCTTGAATCCTAAAACCTTGAGCCCTAAAACCATAAACCTTAAGCCCTGAACCCTGAACCCTGAACCTTGAAACTCTGTAACCTTGAACCCTGGAACACTAAACCTTGGAACTTTGAAGATTTAATATTGAACCTTAAACCCTTAACCCATAATCCTGAGCCCTGAAACCAAAGAACATTGAACTTCTAACACTTGAACCCTAAACCTTGAAGCTTGAAACCCTAGAACCCTCTTACCTTGGAACCCCAAACTCAAAACCTTGAAGCTTAGATCCCTAAACCCTACAACCTTAGAAACCTGGAACCATGAAATTTGGATTTTTGAACCCAAAACTCTGAACCTTGGAACCTTGAACCTTTAATCCTAAACCCTTAACCCTTGAACCTTGGAACCTAATAATCCTAAACCCTTGAATCCTAAACACTAGAACCATGAACCATGAACCCAAGAATACTAGAAAGCTAAATACTTAGCCTTGGAAACTCAACCTTGAACACTGGAACCTTAACCTTGAACCCTTGAACCTTAGAACGTGGAAATTATAGAACACTAGAACACTTAACATCTAAACCCTTTATCACTAAAACATAATGAAATTCTAAACACGTAACCCTAAACCTTGGAACCTTTGAACACTAGAACGCTAGAACCCTAAACCCTTAACCCTTGAACCCTCGAAGCTTTGAACCATAGACCTTAGGACCTTGGAACCCGAAAGAAGAGTCAAAAAGGGGTGACGCCTCTAATAAAGAAGAGTCAAGTTGTAAAGGTTGGATTGACACCCGTAAGCTCAATCAAGTGAAGGATCTTCAAGGAGGTACCTTGAAGTGCAGACATAGGCAGTTGTTGGCCAAACCGTGATAACATATTGGTGTCAATATCTCTCTCGCTCAACTCTTTATGTTTGTTGATTGTGCTTGGTTTTTGAATCAATAACCAATTCACATAGTTATTATACCATAAATCATTTAACTTATGAAAAATTTTAATTAACCTAATTCACCCTCCCCCCCCCCCC
>QAOC01052877.1:0-29933 GCA_003255005.1 Begonia fuchsioides | reverse complement strand
ATAATTCTGATGAAGATAGTGAACTGTTAGATGCATTCAATGATTTGTTTAATGATTTTAATGCTTTGAAATCTAAATATAAACAATTGAAAAAGGAACACGTTGTGCTAACTAGGGAACATGACAGTATAACTAATCCCTTGCAAGATGAGATAACTATATTAAAAAGGAAAAATGATGAATTGAATGTTATAGTCCTGAAGTTTACAAATGGTATCAAAAATTTGAACATACTTCTAGGTAAACAAAGAATAACTTTTGACAAAGCCGGCTTGGGATATGAACCTTTCAAAAAGAAAAAGAACTATGAGAGTCTCTTTAAAAAGTTGAGCACATGCCATTTATGTAATAGAATAGGACACATCTCATTTGTATGTCCTTTAAAGTTAAAAGATAAAAATCAAAGATTTACTCAAAAATGGGTTCCCAAAGGAACCAAAGCTAACACTCTAGGACCCAAAATTGTATGGGTACCTAAAAGGAACACTTAACTCTCATTGTGTAGGTAGAGGACTCCCTTGCAAAGAATCTATGGTTTCTAGACAGTGGATACTCGAGACATATGACGGGAGACCCCTCAAAGTTCACCTCCATCAAACATAAGAAGGGAAATGTCACATTTGGAGGGAGTAAAAAAGGGAAGATAATTGGGATTGGAAACATAGGTAACCATTCCTCTCCTACCTTTGAAAATGCATTATTAGTTGACGACTTAAAACATAATCTTCTAAGTATTAGTCAACTATGTGATAAAGGATATAGAGTAATTTTTTAATCTAAAACATGCATGATTGAGGATAGCTTTAGTGGTAAAATTTTATTCATAGGCTATAGAACCGAAAATGTTTGTACAATTGATATGGATAATGTTCCATGTTTTGATGAAAAATGCTTTAGTGCAAATTCCTCTATTGATAGTTGGTTATGGCATGGTAGATTAGGCCATGTATGGATACCTTAGCTAGGATCTTAAAGAAAAATCTAGTTAGAGGCCTTTTAAATATATCCTTTGAGAAGGATAAATCTTATAATGCATGTCAAATGGAGAGGCAAACAAAGAGTTCATTTGCCTCAAAACATGTTGTGTCTTCTTCTAAACCTCTTCAACTCCTCCACATAGATCTCTTCGGTCCTTCTAAAGTAGCAAGCCCTAGGTGGTAAATACTATGCCTTTGTGATTGTTGATGATTTCTCAAGATTCACTTGGGTATTCTTTCTTTTATCTAAGGATGAGACATTTGAGACTTTCTCATCCTTTAGGAAGAGAGTTCAAAATGAAAAGGATCTCTCCATTGTAGTTATTCGTAGTAATCATGTAGGGGAATTTGAAAATGAGAGATTTGAACTTTTATGACTTAAGAATGGTATCAATCACAACTTATCTTCTCCTAAGACTCCCAACAAAATGGAGTTGTTGAGAGGAAGAATAGGTCTTTACAAGAGCTTGCTAGAACCATGCTTGATAAAAATGCTCTTCCTAAGTAATTTTGGGTGGAAGCCGTCGCCACGACATGTTATATAATTAACCAAGTATGAATTTGCCCAATCTTAGAAAAGACCCTTTATGAGCTTTGGTCAGGCAAAACTCCAAGTGTCAAATACTTTAGGCCCTTTGGATGCAAATGCTATATTCTAAATACCAATGACAATCTAGGAAAATTTGACTCAAAAACGACCTTTGGAATTCTTATAGGATATTCACTATCTAGCAAAGCTTATAGGGTGTTCAACGAGACAACTCTAGTAGTTGAAGAATTAAAGCATGTCACTTTTGATGAATCTCCTTCCTCATTAAGTAATATGGACAAAAATGATGAGCTCGTAAAAGATCTAGATTCTTTAACTCTGGAAGAAAATGAGATAGACTCATTTAAAGTTTCTCCCTCCAAAAATCCTTCAAACTCTCTAGAATTGGAACCGAATAGTAATACTAATAGAGATCTTCCTAGAGATTGGAAATATTCAAAAAGTCATCCATTAGAAGATGTGGTAGGTGATCCCTCATTAGGTGTTAAGACTAGAGCCTCCCTTAGGAATCTATGTTCTAATGTAGCATTCATCTCTCAAGTAGAGCCTAAGAAATTTGATAAGGCCATAACAGATGAAAATTGGATAATGGCCATGCAAGAGGAACTTAATCAATTTGAGAGAAACCAAGTATGAGAGTTAGTTCCTAGACCTAATGGTCGCACCATCATTGGAACTAAATGGGTATTCAAGAATAAGTTAGACGAACATGGTGTTGTCATTAGAAACAAGGTAAGGTTAGTAGCAAAGGGTTAGAATCAAGAAGAAGGTATAGATTTTGAGGAGACTTTTACACTGGTAGCCCGAATGGAGTCGATTCGCATGCTTCTTGCCTATGCCTACAAAAAAGACTTCACTCTATTTCAAATGGACGTTAAGAGTGCCTTCCTAAATGGATATATTATGGAAGAAGTCTATGTAGAACAACCTATAGGTTTTGAAGCCTTTGATAAGTTAGACCATGTTTATAAACTTCATAAAGCTCTCTATGGTCTTAAGCAAGCTCCTCGTGCTTGGTGGCGAAAGGTTGAAGAATATTCTCTTGGATAAAGAGTTCAAAATTAGAAAAATTGATTGAACTCTCTTCACTAAGCATATTGGTGCTGACTTGCTCCTTGTTCAAATTTATGTGGGCAATATTATCTTTGGAGCTTCCAACAAAAATCTTTGTGAAAGCTTTGCTTCTCTCATGCAAGATGAATTTCAAATGAACATGATGGGGGAGCTTAAATTCTTCTTAGGACTTCAAATTAGACAATCCTTAGATGAAACTTTCTTTTGCCAAGAGAAATATATCAAGGAATTGCTCAAGAGATTCGGTATGGACTCTTGCAAATCTTCTAGGACACCAATGAGTACAACAACCAAATTGGATAAGGATGAAGGTGGAAAAGATGTGGATATTAAGAGAGTTTGCTAGTAGACCCGATATTCTCTTTAGTATTTGCCTTTGTGCTAGATTCGAAGCTTCTCCTAAGAAGTCTCACTTGAATGCCATTAAAAGAATTTTCAAATACTTAAGTGGAACACTTGATTTAGAATTATGGTATCCCAAGGGTACTTCCTTTGATTTAACTGCATATACGGATTCGGATTATGTCGGGAGCCTTGTGGATAGGAAAAGTACTAGTGGCACATGACAATTCTTCAGAGAATCTTTAGTATCATTGTTTTCTAAAAAAACAAAACTTCGTGGCACTCTCAACCGCCAAAATCGAGTATATTGCGGCCGGTAGTTGTTGTACACAACTGCTTTGGATAAGCACACCTTAGAAGACTATAACCTTTTCTTTTCTAAGATTCCAATAAGGTGTGACAACACTAGTGGAATAAACATCACCAGAAATCCTATTTTGCATTGTATAACTAAGCGTATAGAAATTAGATTTCATTTTATCAAAGATTATGTCCAAAGAGGGGATGTTGTCTTGGAATTTGTCAACTCTTGAGAACAATTAACGGACATATATACTAAGCCTCTAGATGAGAAGACCTTTTGTGGAATTATAGTTCGGTTGTGGGTAATTCAATTTGATGGTGATTAGATGAATCATTTCTTTCCTGTTGTTTGTTGTGACATCGGTCGACATAAAAGTGTGTATGTGACATGGAATGGAGGGGGGTTTCGGTTTAGGAAGAGGGAGGATAGTCGGTTAGGGTTTGTAAGGGAGGAATATCCGATATTCTAGAATCGGGACCGGATTTTGGGAGAGGATAACTCGACAATGAGATCGATTTTATGGCTGAAAACTCTAGGGGAACTTTGGAAAATGGTTAAGTAATACACCTCAAAATTTGAAGGCGATCACTTGGGCGGATCGATCGAAAATGAATGGAACAGTAACCGGGCTTGGCGGTGGCCGGAAGTGAGGTCTGGCGGAAAGAAATGGAATTATCAAACAAAATAAGTGATGGAATGAAGAGCTTATGACCTTCAAGCTAACCCTACGTCCTTGAAGAAGGCTGGAGACTTTGAAGCAAGAAGAGATCTCCAGCTCGGAGGGAGAAATCTTGAAGAGAACCCACGGTGGCCTGAGAACTTTTGGCTGCCAGCTGAAAGTGGAAAATGCCCGAGAAGGGAGAGCTAAAAAGCTACTTAAATGCAAATTCTAAATTGAGGATTACAATCATGAAATGGGGGAGGTTTTATCAGCTACGAAGAGAGGAAAAAGGGAGGGAAAACTAAGGGCTAAAGTCATGCAAAGAGCATGCAGTAAAATGAATAAAATGAGGGAAAATTTGGACCAATGTTAATTCAAGAACGTGCAAGCCACGTTTCCTTGAATTCCTTCAGCCAAATTTCCTATGGCTTCCACTTCTAAACCTCCAACTAAGAGGAAACAAACGACTAAATCAAAGTCCGATAACCCTCCTACTCCGAAAATTGACAAACTTCTTTTTCGCAATGAGACGGCTCAAGATAGGTACTCATAGTACTTTCAATTCAAACCACTTATCTTGAGTAGAGTTTTTCATCCCATTGTATTTTGGGGATTGATATTTCTGAAACTACCAACTATTTGGGATTGACCACACTTTTTAGCCTTAGGAAACAATATCATGAAGAGGAAATTCACCTATTTTATGCTAATTTGCATCTTATTCCTCACCTTTTTAACTTAAAGAGCTTTGTGTATGGCCAACCAATCAAGATCATAGTTTCATCTTTGAATTCCTTGCTAAATTGTCAAATTAACAAGCTCACTGATCAATATGAGCAAGGGAAGGAGACCGCTTTGATTTGTTGCTCAGATTACTGGAATTTTTTGAGATTGGTTGCTCGATATCCCAAAAATGTGCCTTACAAACCAAAAGCAAGTGACCTCAACATCACAGCACGACTAGTTTGCCATATCACCACCTACAACCTTTTGCCTAAGGACGGTCATAGAGATCACATTGTCACATGAAGCTCTAAGTCCTCTATATGTTCTTTCACTGGCGTCGCTTCAATGTTGGTTTTACAATCATGAGGCGTATGATGGATGTTTTGGATGTAGCATCCAAGTCCTTACCCGTCAATCTCATGTTGATGGAGATTTTCTCAAAGCAAGGTGTCGAGTTTCCATCCCCCAAGTCTTTTATCGAAGTTAGGAACCTTGATATCTATTCTGACTCCACACTTGCACATATGGGCTTAGCCCAAGATGATGATGAGGTTTGGCACTACAAGAAAACTTTGCCTCCCCAACTTTCTACCTCTTCTACTTCGTGTGATCCTCATTTGACTGCCGATGAGATTCACATTCCTCCTGAGCATCACTCCACTCACGGAAGCATCGCTCTCCCACTTTGATAAAGGAGCGCCTTGATATGCTCACTGGTCTTATCTCCAGCCTTGCATCCTTTGTTGAGTCTCTCCACAGGAAAGTCGATGATCTTAAGAGACAAGTTGATGCTTAGGATGAGTACTTTCAGGAGGAAGAAGACCATGAAGAGCCAGAGGCAGCGCATCCGAGATCTCCAGTTCAGTCCACTCCAGCCCCTGTTTTCGAGTCATCTCCCACTCTTGCTCCTATACTTGAGCAATCAGTCGCACCGGCTCGTGATCCTGACACAGTGCCTGTATCCACTCTCGGTACGGTGTTGATCCCATCTCAGGTGGGAACCAGGGTCCTAGACTCTCCATCCACTGTGCCTACAGCTTCTCCAGCTCTTGATGTGCCTAGATCACCTCTTGTAGGATCTCCATGGGAGTAGTTTTCTTGTGATTTATTAGATATTTTGAGACATTTCTCATTAGGTAAAAACAATGTCTTCATTATAGCTCTTAGTTCCTAGATGATTTATCTCCTTGTGAATGCTTTAACACTTTTTTTTATAATGCCAATGGGGGAGAAATGTAGCATTATTCTGTGTCTTAGTTATAATTGAATGATTGATGAAATGTTATGTCTGAATGACTCTATGCCTTAGATGAAGGAGCATGCATATTCTATGGGGGAGTATTTAAAATTTTCTGAATCTAGACAATTTATCTTTCAATTGGATTGTCATCATCAAAAAGGGGGAGATTGTTGGCTTTAAAGGTGTTTGAAGTAACCAACTATTTTTAATTATAATTATCATTTATGTATACTATTGATTAACTATGTATGAAAGCTAAATTGAATAATGTTGTAATGTATCTCATAGACTTAATCACTCATGTTAAATACCCTCGTCGAAGGATACAATTAATGTCTAACAAGTTGGTCGAGTATTGAAGAAATCAGTCAATTTTTCACATGTTATGTCGACCTACAATTACTTGTGTCGACCGCTAAAATTCTAGAGACGGATCATGTGTCGACTACTTACAACTTATGTCGACCGCTACATGGTAAGAAATGTGTTGAATCTCGACTGATGCTCACTTGTGTCGACCGCTAAAATTTCAGGGACGGATCGTGTGTCGACCGTTACCATCTTATGTCAACCGCTCTATGGTCAGAGGTGTATTGAATGTCGACTGATGATTGTGTGGCGACTACTGAAAATCCAGAGACTGTGGTTATGTCGACCGCTCAATACTTGTGTCGACCGATGCAAAGTTCTAGAGACGGACCTTATGTCGACCGCAGCACCTTCAAGGGCTAATCAACAAAACTTATGTTGACCGCTCCACGGATATGTCGACTACACAGGGACAACGTTAGAGCCAAACTTCCAACGGCTATATCCTTATGAGTCTAAATGGCTATATTGATGTCGACTGCTCTCGTACATGTGTCGACCATCTGAGCCTGAGCAAAAGCAAAAATTATAAATAGTTTATGAGAAGCCAATTTGAAGAGTCAATTTTCCTTAGAGAAAAACACGCTGAAACGCTGCCAAATTCATTCTTGAGTTATTTTACTCTCTCATCTCTTGTATCTACTTTTGATTATTCATCTTGTGATTGAGAGACTTGGTTTAGAAATTGCAAATTCTTGTAATGATACTTTTGAGCAAACTTAAAAAGGGGTGACGCCACTGAAAAAGAATAGTCAAAATGGGGTGATGCCTCTGAGAAAGAAGAGTCAAGTTGTAAAGGTTGGATTGACACCCATAAGCTCAATCAAGTGAAGGATCTTCAAGGAGGTACCTTGAAGCTCAAACATAGGTGGTTGTTGGCAGAACCGCGATAACATATCGTGTCAAAATCTCTCTCTCTCAACTCTTTATGTTTGTTGATTGTGCTTGCTTTTTGAATTGATAACCAATTCACATAGTTATTATACCATAAATCATTTAACTTACAAAAAATTTTAATTAACCTAATTCACCCCACCTTAACCTTGAACCGTAGAACCTTGCAATGTGGAATAAACCTTGGAGTGAGCTTTCCCTTTTTACCAAACCGTCTTACTCCTTTGAATGGAGAAACTTTAAGGAAAACTTCATCACCTTTCTCAAACTCCAATTCCCTTCTTCGTTGGTCGGCATAACTTTTTTGATGACTTTGTGCCGTTTTGATCCTTTNAAATCATGATACATCTTTGTACTTCCGGGATGTATTGAGAACATAGATGAATGAGCTTCTGTCAATATGTCTCTTCGTAACTCATACACTTTTGGAACATACCATCGGTTTCTATACTTTAATATACCATCATTTGAGTAATGTAGTTCGGAAGAAACTGACTCCTTGCCCAACTTGTACCGTTTATACATAAGATCACCTTGTTGAGCTTATTTATTTCTCTCCAAAATAGTCGGCATGATTGTTAATGCCATAAGAGTAGAACTCAAATCCGACACTACTTCAACCTCAAATCTATCCATCTCTTCTTGAAGTTTCATTGACATTGCTTAAAATACAGATTGTATCGACCTCGACTTTCTACTTAGAGCATCGGCTACAACATTTTCTTTTCCAGGATGATACTTAATTTCAAAATCATAATCTTTCACGGACTCGAGCCATCGTCGTTGCCTCATATTTAAATCCTTTCGTGTAAAAAAATACTTCAAACTTTTATTGTCCGAGAATATCTCACATTGCTGACCATAAAGATAATGTCTCAAAATCTTTAAGGCCAAAACTACTGCCGCTAATTCAAGATCGTGCGTAGGATAATTATGCTCATAGTTTTTAAATTGTCTTGAAGTATAGGCGATCACCTTTCCTTCTTGCTTTAGAACAGAGCCCAATCTAATCTTAGAAGAATCACAATAGATACTATATCTTCCTTCTTCTGTCAGAATAGATAAAATTGGAGCCGTTATCAACCTTTGCTTTAATTCGTGAAACTTTGTCACATTCCTTGGACAGCAAAAACTTCATATTCTTCCTTGTTAATCTAGTTAATGGAATAGAAATCTTTGAAAATCCTTCTATAAATATTTGGTAGTACCCAGCTAAGCCAAGGAAACTCCGTACTTCTCCAACATTCTTTGGTTGTGCCTAATCCATAACAGCTTGTATCTTTTCTGGATCAACAGAAATACCTTCTTTGGATATAACATGTCCAAGGAAATTAACTTTATCAAGCCAAAACTCACATTTAGAAAACTTGGCATATAACTTATGAAGTTTCTGTGTAGACAATACAGGCTTCAAGTGTTCTATGTGCTCTTCATCCGATGAAGAATAAATTAATATGTCGTCAATAAAGACGATCAAAAATTTATCCAACAATTCCCTGAATACACGATTCATTAAATACATAAAGGCTGCCGGTGCATTGGTCAAGCCAAAAGACATAACTAGAAATTCATAATGCTCATACGGCCTCTTGAATTGGTTTGAGTAGAATCTTGAATTCGCTTTCCTTTATTTGCATTAAACTTATCTTCATTCGGCCTCTTCGTGCCTCTTGATTGTTGCCATACTTTATCTTGTTGAGGTTGAACCTGTTTCAAGAACCGCCTTTGAGATTGCCTTTGCTTTTAAAATTTTACCTCGGCCTCCTCAATCTCTAACGCTTTAGTTACCACACTGGCATTTGTTACATTCTTCGTACCTGATATCTTTACTCCTCGATATATCCCTATCTCCAATCCTTGAGTAAATTGGTATACTTTTAGTTCATCACTAGCAACAAAGTGTGGAGCAAACCTGGATAGTACTTCAAACTGTCGTATGTATTCAGCTACCGTCCTGATTTGTCTTAACTGAATAAACTCCACCATCTTCGATGTACGCACTGCTCTACTAAAATACTTATTGTTGAATACTATCTTAAATTGCTCCCAAGTCATTTCCTTGACATTGGTAGTTGCCTTTATCGTATCCCACCAAAACCGGGCATTATTCTCTAACATAAACACAACACATGTTACTCTATCCCCACCTTCTATTATGGCATACTCAAATAGATCTTCTAACTTTCAAACCCATTCCTCGACATATGTCGGATCCGCTGACTGACCATTAAAACATGGTGGGTGAAGACGACGAAATCTTTCACAACTCATTTCTCCTTGATTATTCCTTCGATCACCTCTTTGTGCATCATTTGTCCTATAATCTTCCAAGTACTCAAATTGTCTACCAATCATATGCACTAACTTGTCAACCACATCTCCACTACTAGTCCCCTCATTAGCGGGTCTTCTTCTTCTCGGCATGATTTCAACTAATCCTAACATTATCACATATAATTCATATAAACACAATTAAACATTTCATATCAAACAATACATATAGTGAGTGAAGTATTCACGTGCGAAGCTTGTATCGTTAAGTAGTCAACAAAACCGATTTTAAAACCTAGTGGGCTTTGATACCATACTTGTCACATCTCATTTTCATACTTGCTTTTTATGCATAAGAAAATACTATTTTAACACATTTTATAAAAACTACAGCAGAAGACTTAATGATAGCTAAATCCCTTTCATAAGAACACCAATTAACCATATAAAATTTCTTAATCAAACATTGTATTTGTTTAAAACATAAAGTTAATTTACAAACTTTGATAAATATGTATTATCAATCTCTTTTAAACATTACACATTTCAAAACAATTTTTTTTTTCAAAACACTAGACATCAAAATACATCTCCCACCGGTCGTGACTTAACGATCAAAGCATCTGCACCGGCTATACCTCCTCCACTAAGTTGTATCAATCACATAGAAAAACCTCCTCACCACTAATCTCATCATCTACAATACAAAACTTAATCTAATGAGCTTAAGGATCAGTAAATAACCATACATGATTCCTTAATGCCTACATGAATATGCTTTTCTTAAACCATGTTCCATTTTTGTTTTATTTGATTTCTTGATACTTTTACTTTGGTATGGGCATCACAACGTACAGGGAGGGAAAAGTACCACTTGGTCTTCTTCACGGGCAGCCCAATGAACACTATTTTGTCCATTTAGGATAGTTCATGAGCACCATATGGCCCGATTCGTAAGACAGCTCATTCCATCCCACCCATGGCTTGATACTTACATGCTTTATATATCAAATATTAAAGATTACAAAATAGAGGATTGGCACCGTATGGCCTCCCTCGAGACAGCCTTACTCTACTCCCTCCACAATATCCGGTTGAATCATCATCAAAACCATGCATGTAAAACATTTTTGTTCTTTTCATAAAACATGATGCATGATCAATTGTACATATGTATGACATTCAACATTCATATAAACTATAATGATAATATTAAATTTAACTTAACATATCAATCATCAAATAATTGCAAACAAGCACACAAACAATCCCAAGAGTTTGGGTCAGTGTATCGTGCAATATACCCCAACTGAATATTATCCATACAAAAGTCTGATTACGATGATTCAAGTGTCATAATCTTTGTGAAGATGTCTACTTTAAGTCATCTAAAGAGAGTAAAATCAAATTACCACTCGAAAACCTTGTAACAATTCAAATTCTAAAACTTTGCAGATTTGTCTGAAATTGGGAAATCTTGATACAACTTTAAAATTCATGCACTCGCAACTATTCTGAGCAACCCAAGCACTTAGATATCAATATAGGGTAAGAATTGATACCTTAGAGGAAAAACAAACTTGCACCAAAGTTTCCAAATTCATGGCTTCCCTGTTTTCCTCTTTTCTTGCTTCAATAGTGCGCTAAATCTCACTTTTATGCACTAAATACCCTTACACACTTCAACTATCCTTAAATCTTCACTTTTCTCCTACAAAACTAGAGAGAACTTGAGAGAAGGAGATGAATTTTGTGGTTTTCCGCATCTGATTGGAAACCCTCTTCATAGAAAGCTAAGGAGGAGGTGGAGAAAGCATGATGTGTTTTCTGCTCATTCCACCCTACTTAAGCTGCTCCCAAAATTCAACAATCATATTTATTTAACTTTAATAATAATATTTTGATTTATATTATTTTTACACAGAAAATTAAGGTGGAGGTCGAGGAAAGCAGGAGGTATCCATTCAAGTAGGAGTTGTCCATTCTTATGATTGAGAATTTTATTTTTTCTAACTTTCCTTCAAACCCTTCATACACGTAAGAATTTTTTTTTTCATCGATCACACCTTCTAATTTACCGTACCATCAAAACTAATTCACAAGATCATTGTACCATACACAAAAGCAAGGGTGTTACACCTAAACACTTAACCCTTGAACCATTAAACCCAACACCCTTGACCTTGGAACCCCAGAACCAGAGAACCTTAACCCTAGAGCCCTATATTCGTTGAACTCTGAACCCTTAAACCCTTAACCATGGATCCCTGAACACTGAACCATGGACCCTAAAACCCCTTAAAACCTTGACCTTAAACCTTTGAACCCTAGAACCTTGAACCACAAACCTTAAACTCTTAACCCTAGAACCTTTAAACATATAACCCTAAACCCTTAACCTTAAACTCGGACCCTTAACACTGAACTATTATTCCAGAACCTGGAACCCTTAAAACTTGAAACCCTGGAGCAATGAAATGTGAACCTTGGAATCCTAGAACTCTAGACCCTTCTAGCCTTAGAAACCTTACCTAGGAACCCTGAATCCTAAAGCCCTAGAACCCTAAACCCTAAACATTGAACCTTTGACCTTGAACCCATGAACCCTAAGCCCTAAAACATAGAACCTTAGAACCTTGAACCTTTAAATTTAAAACCTTGAATCCTAGATTAGAAACCCCTAAATCCTAAAATCTTGAACCTTTATACATTAAACCTGAACTTTAAACCCTTAAGCTCTTAACCCTAGAACTTTGAAACCTGAACCCTAGAAACCTGGACCTAGAAACCTTGAACAAGTAACCCTAAATCCTTAACCCCTAGAGAATTTGTAACGTCCTTCCTAGCTAGAAATATGTTCTTTATTTTTTTTACTTACTTGCAGTGGAAAATATTTTCTTGTAAAAATCATTTAAGGCATACATGAAAACTAAAGTTACTTAAAACATATTTACAACATGTTAGGTTTCTTAAACTATTTACAAGTTATATGTACAAAGTTAAAACTTCTTCTCCTAACCATTATTTATGATTCTTCAAAATCCTTGTCAACAAGTAAAAATCTGCTCAAACAGCGTCGACCACCCCCTTGAACAAAGTGATTCATCTCGTACACCTCTCAGGGTACGTCTTCTTCACATACATCATAAAACTCATCTATGAGCATAAGGCTCACCAAGTAGTATGAATATGCATGTACATGATATGCATAAGTAAAACTTTTCTTTTTGTTCTATTCTGCGTATTTTATTCCTTTAATTTCTATCATTCCTTATCATTGGGGCTTCTTAGCAATGAGCAAGAGGGCACAAACTTGAGTCCACCTAAGGGGACAGCCAGCTCGATTCCAAGGGTCGAGAGACCATTAACTTGAGTCCACCTAAGGAGACAGCCAACTCAAACTCCTTCCCAATGGTATTTACGTAACTTTCTCTTTCTTTATTTTATCTTTTTCTTTCGTTGTATTTCATGCTCAACCCGAAACAACCATTTCATATTATGTTTAATACAAAATCTCATTCATGTTAATAGTTCGTAACTTTCTAGAAAACATGATGCATAAGATGTTCGTGGTATAATTGTGTCAAGCAATTAAGTAATATTCATAACATTAAACCCGACAATCCATCATATCATTAATCAAATTATGCTTTTGTACAACATTTTATAAGTGCATCTCATCTCAACATGTAAAGCATAAAATAACAGCAAAGTCCTATTATTCTATGATGTAGATCCAATTAAGGGCAAAACACACACAATACTACTTACGTTGTCTATCCTTAGCTAGTCTTTCTAGTAGTAGGTACTTTTGTGAATAACCTTCACCTCAATAACCTAATATCATTCACAATTTTTGGAATCAATTTCTTGTTTTGTGATAACTTCGAAAGATCATAACATTTTATATACACTAGGAAAAGCTATGATTCCAAAGCCTATATTGTAGGATCGAGATTAACCTAAGTGGGGGAGTGAATTAGGTTAACTAAATTTTTTAATTACTAAGTCAAATTCGTGCGAATTATTTAGTTATTTCCAAACTCTAGTGCGGAATTCTTAAACAAATAAATAAGAGTTTAGAGTAAGAGAGTGACACCGGTTTGGTAACGCGGTTCGGCCAACCTTGCCTACGTCCGCGCTTCAAGGTACCTCCTTGAAGATCTTTCCCGCTCAAACCTTGAGCTTCACTCCGATTGACTTACGGGTGTCAACCAAACCTTTTGACTCTATTTGTTGAAGGAGCGTCACCCCTTTTTACAATGATCGTTCAAGGAAAAAAAACAAATACAATTTGTACGGTTATAAAAACTGACTCACTCAATCTCAAGAAAGATATACAACTTTAGAAGTAGGATTTGAGAGAGTAAAAAGTTTCGAGAATAAATTTGGCAGCACTTTGGCATAGTTTTCTCTCGTCAAAAATCGTCATCTCAAAATGAGATCGCTTCATCTATTTATAGATTGTTGCTCATCTGTTCAGTTGGGTCCTCACAATTCTTGTTGGGGTCGACACAAACACTAGTCAGTAGACACATAAAAAATATAGCCGTTGAGAATTTTCTGACCGTTGGTGCTGATCTGCTGAATTGGGTCGACACATTTTTTGTTGGGGTCGACACAAATTCTTCTCTGGAATCTTTAGGGTCGACACAACCATTTGTGCAGTCGACATAACCTTAAAGAATCCTTCTCTTAGAAAATCTGACACAGATGTTGGTTGGGGTCGACACAAATCTAAAGGATTCGTCTCTGGAAAAGCTAGGGTCGACACAAATGGGTTGGGTCGAGACATATTTTGAACGTTAGAGTCGACATGTAAAATGAAGGCAGGGTCGACACACAAATTTTTGTAAGGTCGACACAATGTCTTTTCTCGGGTTGACACAGACTCTTTGGATGGGTCGACACATTTGCACGTTGTACTGCCTTTTTGGGTCGACACAAGATTTATAGGTGGGTCGACACAATTGGAAAGACTCGCCCTCTGTTTTGAACAGGGGTCGACACAAAACACTAAGGGTTGACACAAATTATGAAAGGCTAAGCTTCTGGATTTTAAAAGGGTCGATACATTACACTATGGGTCGACACAAACTGCATATATATGAAAATTTTGGAGCACTTAAACAAATTGTTAGACTTTAATTATACCCTTCAAAGAGGGTATTTCTCATGAATGGTTAAGTCTAATTTAAGCATTGTAAAGTAGTTTATTTTATCTTTCATGCTCATTTTACATAGTTATCATCACAAACATTGATTGCTTTAAAAACATTTTTAAAGCCAACAATCTCCCCATTTTTGATAATGACAAAAACTTTTGAAAGATAAATTGCTCCCCCATAGACATAGCATGTATAAAAGATATTCAATGCTTCCCCATACAAAGACACTCATGCATGACAGAATAATACTATTAACATCATTTTTCTCCCCCATTGACATTATCAAAAAGAATAAACATAAAGATTAATATATAGAATATTCAATACAAGAAAAAATAGCATTGTTGATACAAAAGAGAAGATACGAAAGAAGTTAGGAGTTCTCCTAAGACAATTTTTTTTTTCTATACTACTCTACAGCTGGAGAAGAGATGGGAGAATCAAGAACAATGGTGCCTGTAGCAGATGGAGGTCCAATTGTCGATGGAGTAGGTAGCACAACTGTGCCAAGAGAGGAGAATTGTATTGTAACAACGGCAGGAGTAGTAACTTCCATCTCCATGGGATCAACTACCAGTGCAGTCGCTGAGGAGAGAGCTGGAGATCGAAGAGGAGAGGGAAACGACGAATGAATTGTCAAGGGATCTTGAGCACGATTAGAAGGTCCAGACATACTACTCAAGGTAGATCCACACCATTGATAGTACCACCTCTCAAGGTTGTCATGAAGAAAATCAACCTTATGATGAAGTGCAGAATTGGATGCAACAAGGGAATCTACTGTCCTTTGAAGAGTATCATTATGGTGGACAAGAGAATCTACTGTGGATGCTAGGCTTGAAATCTGTCCCGTGAGCAGATCAAAATGTTCTTCCATCAAAGTAATAATGCGTTTTGAGCGGGAAGAGGATCTATGCTTGGGATGAATATCAACATCATCACCAGTCTGTCGAGCAGAAGGATCAGCTATGGCCACTTTGTATTGCCAGATCCCATCCTCTCTTGAGCTAAGCCCATTCGAGCAAGAGTCGGACTATACTTGTCAAATTTTCTGACGCGAGTGATTGGCTCAGTAAAATGAATCTCAACCCCGTTTTGTCAAAGAATTTCCATTATTAGGAGGTTGAAAGGCAAGGACTTGGATTCCTTATCCATGACATCCATCATCTGTTGCATGATGATGTATCCTATGTCTATGCGACGTCTTCTAAAGAACATGAAAAGTACATACAGCTCCATGTTGCTAATGTAGTCTCTGTGGCCATTCTTAGGAAATGGGTTATATGTGAGAAAGTGATGGACTAAGCGAGACACAATATTGAGATCACTGGCCTCAGGTTGATAAGGCACTGAATCGGGATCCTTCCCGATTTGTCTAAGAAAAGGCCAGTACTCTTCATCCTTCATGTTTGTAGGCTCGAAGTGCTACTCATAATATGAATCAGTTTTTCCTTCGGATGTACAATTCAGTACTATATTCAGTTGATAACTCGTGAATTGTATTTTCTTTCCAAATACGTAGCTCTTAGTGATAAATGGTTTTTGGGTGTAATATAGATTTGCATAGAATAGTCTCACCGCCTTCTTTGAATAGGGATCGTATAAAGATAAAAGATCAGAAATTCCTAGAAACTCACAGCTTTCTTGGATATCTGTTCCAGGAATAGAGTTATGCTCATATATCCTACTTAAAATGAGAGGTTTGTTTTGAAAGATTGAATAAAAATTATCTTGGCTTCTTTGTTTTTGGAATAAGAATTTATCTAGCTCGGAGGGTTGAATTTCTGTGGGCCAAGCAGAGGAGGACGCTGCAATATCCTTCGATTTAATGGCTGCCCTCTTTCTTCTGACTGGAATTTTTGAGGTGGAAGCCATTTGAGGAGAGGGAATCGGAGGCTGGAGGATTGGGTCGACTGAAAAGAGATCACAAAAAATTGCTGAAACAAAGAGAGCGCAAGAAAGATTTTGACGATTGACAATAGCGTGATAAGGTTTTAAAAACAATGGCGAACCTTGTCGACCGATTGATGGTTGAAACGAAGAACTGGTCGACATATCCAATTTTTTTATGTCGACCTTTTCTGCGACAGATTCAAAGTCCGGTCGACACACTCTTCTTTATGTCAACCCTTTCTGCGACAGATTCAAAGTCTGGTCGACACACTCTACTTTTTGTCGACCGCTGTTCGACAGAACCTGAGTTCGGTCGATATACTCACTTTTATGTCAACCACTGTCATAGGAAACAACCAGAATAAAATGATGTTTCTAAACACCATCAAGCCGAATTATTCCCAATTGAATTCTAATTCCATTGAAGGTCTTTTCATCCAAGGGTTTAGTAAATATATCAGCTAATTGATCACTTGACTTGACAAATTCCAAGATAATATCCCCTTTTTGGACGTGATCTTTGATAAAATAATATCTTATTTCTATATGCTTAGTTCTAGAATGAAGTATAGGATTTTTACTGATATTTATAGCACTAGTGTTGTCACAAATGATAGGAATCTTAGAGAATGAGAGATCGTAGTGTTCTAAGGTATGCTTCATCCAAAGCATTTGTGCACAACAACTTCCAGCTGCGATATACTCGCTTTCGGCGGTTGAAAGTGCTACTGAGTTTTGTTTCTTAGAAAACCATGAAACTAATGATTCTCCTAGAAATGGAAAAGAGCCAATAGTGCTCTTTCTATCCACAAGGCTCCCGGCATAATCCGAATCTGTATATCCAATTAAGTTAAGCGAGGTTCCCTTGGGATACCATAATCCTAAATTTGCTGTTCCACTCAAGTATTTGAAAATCCTTTTGACAGCTTTTAAATCGGATTCTTTAGGTGCCGCTTGAAATCTAGCACAAAGACATACACTAAAAAGAATGTCTGGACGACTAGCGGTTAAATATAGAAGAGATCCAATCATACCACGATATTTCTTAACGTCCACATCTTGACCATTTTCATCTTTGTCCAATTTTGTTGTGGTACTCATGGGAGTTCTAGAGGATTTGCAAGAGTCCAATCCGAATCTCTTAAGCAATTCTTTGACATATTTTTCTTGACAAATGAATATTCCCTCTCATGATTGTCTAATTTCGAGTCCTAAAAAGAATTTTAGGTCTCCCATCATGCTCATTTCAAATTCATCTTGCATGAGAGAAGCAAAGCTATTGCAAAGCTTTTTGTTTGAGGCTCCAAAAATGATATCGTCCACATAAATCTGGACAAGGAGCAAATCATTACCATCGTGTTTAGTAAAGAGGGTTAGATCAATTTTTCTCATTTTGAACTCTCTTTCCAAAAGAAAGTTCTTCAACCTATCATGCAAAGCACGAGGATCTTGTTTAAGACCATAAAGAGCTTTATGAAGCTTATAAACGTGGTCTACATTGTCAAAGGCTTCAAAGCCAATAGGTTGCTCCACATATACTTCTTCCATTATATAACCATTTAGGAAGGCACTCTTAACGTCCATTTGAAATAGAGTGAAATTTTTCTGGCACGCATAGCATGCGAATTGACTCCATGCGGGCTACTAGTGCAAAGGTTTCTTCAAAATCTATCCCCTCTTCTTGATTGTATCCTTTTGCAACCAATCTTTCCTTGTTTCTCATGACAACACCATGTTCATCTAGTTTATTCTTGAATACCCATTTAGTTCTAATGATGGTGCAATCATTAGGTCTAGGAACTAACTCTCATACTTGGTTTCTCTCAAATTGATTTAGTTCCTCTTGCATGGCCATTATACAATTTTCATCCAATATGGCCTCATGAAATTTCTTAGGCTCCTCTTGAGAAATAAAAGCTATGTTAGCACACAAGTACCTAAGGGAGGCTCTAGTTTTGACACCCAAACTAGGATTACCTACAATGTCCTCTAAGGGATGGCTTTTGGAATATCTCCATTCTTTAGGTAAGCCATCATTGACAATGTTACTTGGCTCTAATCTTAGGGAGCTTGGAGGACTTTTCGAAGGGATGACATTTAAAGAACTTTTCTCATTGTCATCTAGACTCAATGATTCCATCTCTTTTTCCAAATCATCACTAGGTTCTAAGTGCTCTAAAGGTGGAGAGGACTCATAAAAGGTAACGTGCATAGATTCCCCAACAACTAGGGTCCTCTTGTTGAATACTCTATAAGCCTTGCTAGACAAAGAGTATCCAAGGAAGATTCCAAAATCTGTCTTTGAATCAAATTTTCCTAGGTTGTCCTTGGTGTTTAAAATATAACATTTGAATCCAAAGGGCCTAAAATACTTAACACTAGGAGTTTTACCCGACCATAGTTCATAGGGGGTCTTTTCTAATATTGGACGGATTGATACTCGATTTATCGTATAGCATGCCGTAGCTATGGCTTGCACCTAAAAATACTTGGGAAGAGAGTTTTCATCGAGCATTGTCCTAGCAAGCTCTTGAAGAGATCTATTCTTTCTTTTAACAACTCCATTTTATTGAGGAGTCCTAGGATAGGAGAAATTATGATTAATCCCATTCTTAAGACATAGAAGCTCAAATTTCTCATTTTCAAATTCTCCTCCATGATCACTACGGATAGCTACTATGAAGAGATCTTTTTTCATTTTGAACTTTCTTCCTAAAGGAAGAGAAAGTCTCAAAAGACTCATCCTTAGATCTAAGAAAGTATACCAAGGAGAATCTAGAGAAATCATCAATAATTACAAGGGCATAATGCTTGCCACCTAGGCTAGCTACTTTAGAAGGGTCGAAAAGATCTAAGTGGAGAAGCTGGAGAGGTTTGGAGGTTGAAATAACTGATTTAGAAGAAAATGAGGATTTTGTTTGTTTCCCCATTTTACATGCATCACAAATCTTATCCTTCTCAAAGGAAATCTTTGGAAGGCCTCTACATAAATTCTTCTTAGCAATCTTAACTAAGGTATGCATGCTAACATGGCCTAATCTCCTATGACATGCCCAACTATCTAGAGAGGATGTTGCACTAAAACATTTTTCATCAAAGCATGCAACATTATCCAAATCAATTGTATAAACATTATCAGATCGATAGCCAATGAAAAAGATTTTACCACTTGAGCTATCTTCTAATAAACAGGATTTGGATTAAAAAATTACCCTATATCCCTTATCACAAAGTTTATTATTGCTCAATAAATTATGCTTTAAACCATCAACTAAAAAGACATTTTCAATAATAGGGGAAGAGGGATTACCGATATTGCCAATACCTAAATCTCCCCTTTTTGATTTCCTCCAAAAGAGACATTCCCCTTCTTTTTCTTGATGGAAGTAAATCTTGAAGGGTCTCCCGTCATATTCCTTGAACAACCACTATCGAGGTACCAAAGATTTTTTGCAAGGGAGACTTCCACCTACACGAAAAATCAAACAAGTTTCTTAGATACCCAAACCATTTTGGGTCCTAGAGAGTTAGCATTAGTTCCTTTGGGAACCCATTTCTCAACAATCTTTGATTTTCTAACTTTTGATTTCACAGGACAAGTAAAAGCTTGGTGTCCTATTCTATTGCATTTGTTGCAAACACTAGGTTTCACAAAGAAGTTCTTATAGTTCTTTTTCTTAGTATGTGATTCATAACCTATGCCGGCCTTTTTAAATGTCACCCTTTGACTTCCTAAGAGCATGTTCAAGTTCTTACTACCGTTAGTGAACTTGAGAACTATGTCATTCAAGTCAATGTTCTTTTTCTTTAAAGTTTCCAACTCATCATGCACAATGGTTCTACAACTATCATGTGTCTTAACTAGTACAACATGTTCCCTTTTTAATTTCTTATACTTAGATTTCAACATATTGAAATCGTTAAGTAAGTTTTGAAAGCATAAAAAAAATCATTATCTTTATCAGAATTTTCTAAATCACTAAAGGAGTCAACTACATTGTCCTCCTTGGCCGTGAAGCACATGTTAGCTATCTCCTCATCTTCGGATGCGGAGGTTGATTTATCACTGTCATCCCAAGTTGCTTTCATGGCTTTCTTCTTGTAAGCCTTGGGATGCTTGTTGATTCTTGGACAATCATACTTGTAGTGTCCCCATTTCCCACACTCATAGCATTTGACTTCTTTTTCTTCTTCCTAAGGGTGCTTTTCTTTTCTTGGGAACTCCTTTCATTTCATCCTTTTTCTTTGAAGGAACCTCTTGAATTTCCTTGTAATGAGGGCAACAACTTCATCATCCTCTTCACTTTCGTTTTTGGTTTTCTCTTGTTTGCTAGATGATACCTTGAGAGAGATGTCCCTTTTCTTAGTTGGTTCCTTCGCCTTAATTGCTTCCTTCTCATTGGCTTTCATCGTGATCTCATGAGTCATTAGAGATCCGATGAGTTCCTCAACTTTTATAGTCTTGAGGTCTTTAGCCTCTTGGATGGCGGTTACTTTTGGTTGCCATGCTCTCAGAAGGACTCGAAGAATTTTCCTAACACATTCTTCGTCTGTATAAACTTTACCAAGCACTTTTAACCCATTAGTAATGTTAGTAAACCTTGTAAACATGGAACTAACCAATTCATCAATTTTCATAGAAAATAATTAATATTCATGCACAAGCATACTTAATTTGTTTTCTTTTACTTGGTTAGTCCCTTCATGGGTTACCTCGAGTAATCGCCAAATTTCTCGAGCATTATCACAACCTTGTACTCTACTGAATTCATCACCATTTAAGGCACAGTACAAGGTGTTCATTGCTTTGGCATTTAGACTTAATTTCCTTAAGTCATTCTCATCATATTCATTACTCGGTTTAGGTATATTAATGCAATTCTAAGTTTTGATTGGCATGTATGGTCCATTTTCAATTATATTCCATATGCTATAGTCCATAGCTTGGACAAAGATTTTCATCCTAGTTTTCCAATATACATAGTTATTTCCATCAAATAGTGGAGGTCTAGTAATAGATTGACCCTTTGTGTGTGAGTTGTTCATATTAAAAGCCATAATTCAAATTACCCAAAAAGAACAGCAAATATAGGTTAATCAATTTAAATACCCTCTCTGAAATCAATTGTAGGATCGAGATTAACCTAAGTGGGGAGGGGTGAATTAGGTTAGCTAAACTTTTTAATTATTAAGTCAAATTCGTGCAAATTGTTTAGTTATTTCAAAACTCTAGTGCGGAATTCTTAATCAAATAAATAAGAGTTTAGAGTAAGAGAGTGACACCGGTTTGGTAACGCGGTTTGGCAAACCTTGCCTACGTCCACGCTTTAAGGTACCTCCTTGAAGATCTTTCCCGCTCAAACCTTGAGCTTCACTCCGATTGACTTACGGGTGTCAACCAAACCTTTGACTCTTTTCTTGAAGGAGTGTCACCCCTTTTACAATGATTGTTCAAGGAAAACAACTTATAATTTGTACGGTTATAAAAACACCGACTCACTCAATCTCAAGAAAGATATACAACTTTAGAAGTTCGAGAATAAATTTTGGCAGCAATTTGGCGTAGTTTTCTCTCGTTAAAATCGTCTTTTCAAAATGAGATTGCTTCAACTATTTATAGATTGCTGCTGATCTGTCTAGTTGGGTCGACACAAATCCTGTTGGGGTCGACACAAGCACTAGCCGGTAGACACATAAATAATATAGCTGTTGAGAGTTTTCTGACTGTTGGTGCTGTTCTGCTGAATTGGATCGACACATTCATTGTTGGGGTCGACACAAATTCTTCTTTGGAATCTTTAGGGTCGACACAAGCTTTTGTGCGGTCGACATAACCTTGAAGAATCCTTCTATTGGAAAGTCTGGGGTCGAAACAGATGTTGGTTGGGGTCAACACAAATCTAAAAGATTCGTCTCTAGAAAAAGCTAGGGTCGACACATTTAGAATGGGTCGACACAAATGGGTTGGGTCAAGACATATTTTGAACATTGGAGCGACATATAAAATGCAGGTAGGGTCGACACACACATTTTGGTAAGGTCGACACAATGTCTTCTCTAGGATCGACACCTACAGTTTGGATGGGTCGACACATTTGCATGATGTACTGCCTTTTTGGGTCGACACAAGATTTATAGGTGGGTCGACACAATTGGAAAGACCCGGCCTCTTTTTTCCTAAGGGTCGACATAAAACACTAAGGGTCGACACAAGTTATAAAAGACTCAGCTTCTGTTTTGAACAGGGGTCGACATAAAACACTTGGGGTCGACACAAGTTATAAAAGACTAAGCTTCTGGATTTTCTAAGGGTCGACACGAGGACACTATGGGTCGACACAAACTGCATATATATGAAATTTCTGCAGCACTTAAACAAATTGTTAGACTTTGATTGTACCCTTTAAAGAGGGTATTACTCATGAATGATTAAGTCTAATTTAAGCATTGTAAAGTAGTTTATTTTATCTATTTTATCTTTCATGCTCATCTTACATAGTTATCATAAAAAACAATTGATTGCTTTAAAAACACTTTTAAAGCCAACACATAGTAGGTGCTTGATCCAAGATAAGGTATGCTCACTTATTATTGATGGTGGTAGTTGCACCAACGTAGCATCTCGGGATTTAGGTTATAAACTTAAGTTTAAAACTAGTTTGCATCCGAGGTCTTATAAATTATGTTGGATCAATGATAAGGAAGACCTCAAGGTTACCGAGCAAGTAAGCATTGATTTCCCTATTGGAAGTTACGAAGATAAGGTGATGTGTGATGTGGTTCCCATGAGTGAAAGCAATTTATTACTCGGGAGACCATGGAGATTCGATCTAAAGGTTATGCATGATGGTTTTACTAATCAATATTCCTTCAAACTCAATGGTCAATCTATCAAATTAGTCCCTCTTGAACCGGATCAAGTGGCCAAGGATGAAACCATGAGGGCAGAAAGCTTGGCCAAAACCAATTTGTTTATGACTAAGAAAGAATTATTGAAAAATATTTTGGCAGGAAGTCCGATGATACTTGTCTTATTCTGAGAAAGGATTGAAGGATTTGAAGAAATTCCTCAAGAGATCAGAGAACTCCTAGAAGAATATCAAGACGTATTCCTGGAAGAGTTACCAATCGGTCTACCACCACTCCGGGGTATCGAACATCAAATAGATTTGCAACCGGAAGCAACTCTCCCAAACCAAGAGATTCCTCCTCCAAGCTGGGGTTCTCTTCTTGCGTCAAAGTCTCCAGCCTTCCTCAAGGACATAGGGTGATCTTGAAGTTCATAAGCTCCTTCTTCCATCATTGATTTCGTTTGATATTTCTTTTCTTCCGCCGGTTGTCAATTTCCAGTCACCGCTGAGCATTGTTACTGTTCCATTACATTTCGACCGATCCATCAACGTGATTTCCTTCATTTTTGGAGGACTATCACTTATCGTCTTCTTGGAGTTCCACTCAAAATTTCAGCCGGAAACTCGATCTTATCGTCGAGTTATCGCCATCCAAATTCCAATCCCGATTCTGGAATTATCGGATTATTGTTTTCCATATATCCTAATTTGATTCTCCCACTTCCTAAATCTAAACCCCCTCCATTTCATGTCATGTCACCATCCTTTTCACGTGGCACTTCTCTAATTGTCCATCCTTAATTAATCATGGATTGAATTTCATAAATTTTTATTGAAAAGTTAATAATTCAGCAATAAGATGTTGACTTCTCATTCAAAGTGTCGACCCTTAATAAAACCCGAGAGTTTCAAGGGGTGACCCCTTTTAAAATTTTCATAACGTTCGTTCCATAACTCAGATTTAAATAATTCAATAACTCATCTTTTTCTTATTGAGTCTCGTGTAACTTTGTAGCAGACTTAAACTTCAAATTATGAGTTTAACATAATCAAATATACAAAATACAAAACATCACTCAAAATCCATAATTCCATAGCCCGATTTTCCTTCACCAACTTCAAATAATTATAACTTCCTCTCCATGAAGTGGAATAGAATTGATCTACCTTTAAGTCTTCTTATCTTGACGTCTGCTACAACTTTGTAGAACACTTTGCCAGTTATGCTCTTCTAAGGCATATTATGATTGTAACACAGAAACTGCTCTGTTACAAAATTCTAACACAGTATTTGTTCCAACCTTTTGGACCTAAGATTCATAACTTTCTCTATACATTTTTAAATCAAGACATTCTTATTGATGTAGTTTCATCTACTAATCTATTTTAATTCCATTAGAAGAAATCAACTCCATGTTAAGACCTAAAACTTTGGAATTAGGTAGATCAATGTTATTGTACATAAAAAAGAAATCAACTCCATGTTAAGAAACCCTAAATTGTGAACCAAGGAACCTTGAACCTTGAACCTTGAACCCTGAAACCTTGAACCCTGAAACCTTAAACCCAGAAACCTTATCGTAAAACATAGATCCCTGAAACCATGACGCTTAATCTTTAAATGTGAACCCTAGAACCTTGGAACCCTAAACCCTAGAACCATAAAACCTGAATTTTTGAACCCTGAATGCTTGAACCCTAAATGTTAACCCTTGAACCCAAAACCCAATATCCCTGAACCCTTGAACCATGAATGGTAAACCTTGGAACCTTGAACCTTAAACCGTGAACCCTGAAACCTTGGAATCTTGGAACTCTTAACATTATAACCACGAATCCTAGACCCTCAAAAACTTGAACCCTGAAACCTAAACCCTACCCAGGAACTTTTGAACCCAGTAACCGTGAAACACTGAACTGAACGCTAAACTCTAAATACTTGGAATCCTTAACCCTAGAACCCTTACCCTAAACCTGGGAACCTTGGAACTCTTAACCATACAATATAAAACCTAAAACTGGGACCCTAGAACCCTTGAACCCTTAAGCTTTTAATCCTGAACACTTAAACCCTAAATGCTAAGCTTTGGACCCTAGAACCTTAAACCTTGAAACCCTAAACCCTTAACACTAAAAGTTTGTACCCTAAAACTTGGAATCCATAATATGGAACCCTAAACTCAAAACAACAAACCCTTAACTCTGGAACCCTGAACACGTCACCATAAAAATCCTGAACTCTAGAATCTTGAACCCTGAACTCTAGACCTTCGACACTAGAAACCTTACGTTGATTTATGGACCTGAAACCTTGGACCCTACACAATATAACCTTGGAACACAAAATGCTAAACCCAGGGCCCTAAAACACTATAACCCAGAACTCTTAACCTTGGACCCTAAAATCTTGAACTCTCAAACCTTGAATTCTGGAACTTAGGAACCTTAAACTTTAAACCATAAACCCTAGACCTTGAGCGCTAAACCTTTGACTCTAATCTTGGACCCGAAACCTTGAACCTTGAACCCTAAACCCTTAACCTTTAAGCTTTGACGCTAGACCGTTAACCTTCAAACCTTATAACTATGTAACCTTAAGCACTGAACGCTAACACTAGAACAATTAACTCTGAGACCCTAGAAGGCTCAACCCTAGAACCTTGAACCGAGGAACCCTGAACCCTGAACCCTGGAAGCCTAAAAACCTAGACCCTGTAACCCCAAAACCCTAGACCTTGTTATTGTGTACTTTGAAACCTTGAAAACTTCACCTTGAGCCTTGAACCCTTGAATTTAGGAACCCTAAGCCCTTAACAATCCACCCTAAAGCGTGAAACCCTAGAATCGTGAACCTCAAAACCCTAGAAACCTGGAACCCTTGAACCTTGAACTTTAAAATTTGAACCTAGAATGGTGAACCTTAGAACGGACCTTAAACCTTGAACATTGTACCATATAGCATGAACGTTGGAACCTTGAACTTTAAAAACTAGGTAACTTGAACCCTAGACCGTGAACTCTGAACCTTTGACCCTTAATTAATAGAACCTTAAACCTTCAATCCTTAACCTTTAAACTCGTGAACCCTTAACCCTGGAACCCTAAAACCTTTAACCCACAACCCTAGAACCCTAGAACCTTAAACAGTGAATCTTTGAATCCTAAACCCTTAAGCCTGAACTTTTAACCCTGGAGCCCTAGAACCTTGGAACCCTGAATCAATAAACCTTAGAACCCTATACTATAAACTCTTGAACCCTAAACCTTGGAAACTTGAATGCTAAAACCAAAACCTTAGAACCTAGGAACCCTAGAACCTTGGAACCACGAACTCTGCATGCTGAACCTTGAAACTTGAAACCCTTAACACTAGAATCCTTAACCCTGAATCTTTGAACCGTAGAACCCTAAACCACGAACCCTATAATATAAAACCTAAAACTTGGACCCTGAAACCCTTGAACCCTTAAGCTTTCAACAGTTAACCCTTAAACCCTAACCCTAAGCTTTGGATCCAAGAACCCCTTGAACTCTTAACTTTAAAAATTGAAACCCTTGAACTCTTGACCCTTAACCTTGAACCTTGGAACCCTAAAATCTTAAACCATGGAATCCTTAACTAAAAATTTGTACCCTAAAACTTGGAATCTTGAATCTATAACCCTAACTCTAAACAATGAACCCTTAACCCTAGAACCCTGAACCCATCACCATAAAAATTCTAAGCCCTGGAACCTTGAACCCCAAACTAAGGACCTTGCACCTTAGAAACCTTACATTGATCCACAGACCCTGATCCTTGGACCTTGCACAACATGCTAAACCCTAGACCATAAAACATTGGAACCCTGAACCTGTAACACCTTGGACCTTTAAACAATGAAACCTTAAACCTTAAATTTTGGAACCCAAGAAACCTTTAAAATTTCAATACTAAACACTAGACCTTGAACTATAGACATTTGCTTCTAATCTTGGACCCTAAACCTTGAACCCTTAACCTTCCACCCTAGATCTTAAACCTTTGTACCTCGTAACCCTGTAACCTTGAACACTGAACCCTAGATGCTTGAACACTGAACTCTAAGACCCTAAAATAGTGAAGCCTACATCCTTGAACCTTAGAACACTAAAAACTGGAACCCTAAAACATTGGTCACCGTAACCTTGAAACTCTGAACCTTTTAACTAGGAAGTTCAAAAACCTTGAACACTTCACACTGAACCTTTAAACCTGAGAACTCTAAACCCTTAACAATGAACCCTGAAGTGTGAAACCCTAGAACCCTAAATTGAGGAACCGTAGAAACTTGGAACCCTAGAAAGCCTTGAACCTTGAACCTTGCACCCTCGACCTAGAATCATGAACCTTGGACCATAACCATGCACCTTCAACCCTGAACCCTGAACCTTAAAAACTTAAAAAATTTAATTGTAAATCGTGAACTCTGAACCTTTGAACACTTGATTAATAGAACCTTAAACCCGTAATCTTGAACCTTGAAATTCGTGAACCATGAACCCTTGGAACCCTAAAACCTTTAACCATAAACCATAGAACCCTAGAACCTTAAACCATTAATCTTGGAAACCTTAACCCATAATCCTTAACATTAAACCATGTAACCCTAGAATATTTGAACCCTAATACATGAACCTTAGAACCCTAAACCAAGGACACTCAAGCCTTGAACCTTGAAAACTAAAACCTAAACCATAGAACCTTGGAACCTTGAGCCCTGAACCTTGAACCCAGAAACCCAAAATTTTTGAACACGTGAACCATGGAACCTTAAACCATGGAACCCTATAAACGTGGAACCCTAAAACCTTGGACCACTGAACCGTAGAATCCTGAACCCTAGATCCTGAACCCTGAACCTTGGACCATGAAACCCTGGAGTCCTTAACCTTGAACCTTGGACAATGAAACCCTAGAATCCTTAACCCTGAACCTTGAACTTTAGACCCTAGTACCCCATCTTCCTTAACCTTAAACATCAAACCCTCAAATTCTTGAACCCTCGAACCTTAAACCTTAAATCCTTGAAATTTTGAACCCCATAACCTTTGAACCCTACATCAAACCCTGAAACCTAAAACCTTGAACCTTTCACCTTGCACTCTTGAACCCTAAACCTTAAACCCTAAAATTTTTTACCCTTAGACAACTAAATCATGAACCTAAACCCTTTAACCCTGAACCTATAAACCTTGAACGTTGGACTGTAAAACCCTTTGAACCATAAATCTCAAACTTTCAAACGTGAAAGCTTTAAACCTTAGAACATATAACTCTAACCCTTTATAACCGAACATTGGACCTTCAACCTAGGAACCTTGGAACCCTCTACCTTCGACCTTAGAACTGTGAACCTCGGACCTAGAAACTGCGAAACCCATAACCTTGGAAACTTTGAACCTTGAACCCTAACAAAGAACCTTTAGCCCTAGAAACCCAAACCATCAAGCCCTTAACCTTGAACCCTAAAAACCTAAACCCTAAAACCCTTAATCTTGCACTCAGAAACCCTGTAACCTTGGAACCTCAAACCATAAAACCTTAAACCCTTAGCTATAAACCTTAAGACTGTAAACCATGGAACCTAAAACCCTGAACCATGAACCCTAAATCTTAAAACCCAAAACCCTTAAACGCTTAACCTTTGAACCTGGAACTCTAAACCTTAAACCATGGAACAATAATAATTTCAATCTTGAACCCTGAACCGTGAACTTGAAAACTTAACCATAGAACCCTTGAACCCTAAAACCTTGAACCTTGAAACCTTGAACCCTAAAACCTTGAACCTTGAAACCCTTAACCTTGAACCATAGAACCCTTAAACACTTGAACCCTTTAACCCTTGATTCCCAAACCCTGAACCGTAAACCCTTAAGCCCTTAACTGTAAACTTTTGACCCTAGAACCAAACCATGAACCTTAAACTTTGAATGCTAAAACATTAAAACCCTAGAACCGTGAACCCTAAACTCTAAAACCCTGTAACCTTGGAACCTAGATTCATGGAACCTTAAATTTTGAAACTTGAACATTGAAACCCTGAACCCTTGAACCCTAAACCTTTGAACCCTGAAACCTGAACCCTAGAACCTTTGAACCCATAAACCCTAGAATCCTAGAAACCTAAATCCTAGAACCTAAACTCTAAACCCTAACCTCGAATCGTAAACCTTCAACCCTGAACCCTAAACAGTAAACCTTGAGTTTTAAGCCCATAAACCTAAACCTTGGATCCCTTCAAGGATAGAACAATGAACCCTGGAACTCTGAACCTTAGAACACTAAACCTAGAACCTTGGAGCCATAGAACCATGGAGAACCAAACTCTAAACCATAAAAAACTAAACCCTAAAGCCTGAACCGTATAATCGTGGAATCATGAACCCCGGAAACCTAAACTTTAAAACCTTATATCTTGGAATCCTAAACCTTTGAAATCTAAACAATGACCTATGAACCCTTAAAATCTAGAGCCCTTTAGTCCTGAAGCCTAAAACCCTGAACCCTGAATCCTGGAACCCTAGAACCTTGGACCTTGAACCTTGGAACTCCAAATTTGAAACCTTGAACCCTTGAACTGTTAAACCC
>QAOC01052860.1:0-12233 GCA_003255005.1 Begonia fuchsioides | reverse complement strand
CTCGAGTATTTTGGCTTCGTCCCAATTCTGCCCCAGTTTTCGAGGAGTTGAAGTTTTTTCTCAGTTGGTCTTTAATTCCTTCTGCATTAATATACTTAATATGAATAACATTTACGTTTACCTTTTTAGCATACATTTTTACTTGACACAAGTCGAATTTTGAATAGTCAAATAAAATATTTTTATTGTATTATAATTAAAATAATTATGTATCATATTTACTGTATTAATTAACACTCACGTTATAAATTAAGTTAATAAATTATATTGAGAAATAAAAATATGAATTTTCCGAACCATTCTCAATTTTCCAGTCTAAGTCAATAATAAACTCAGCTAACTCTGAAATCTTCGGCTGGCCAGGAGTGTTGGTTTCGAGAAACAAGAGTCCAAGCATTGGCCCGTTGAGGGTTCTGACCGTGGAAGAATTCTAATTAGAGAGAAGTTCTTGTACCCAAAAAGTAAAATCTCTCGCTCCCAGTACCTTGACAACCCGGCCCGACAATTTGTGTGGAGGTTAAATCACGGTGACTCAGCGGCTCAGAGATAGGAGACCTTTACTTGATATCCCAAGGAGTTACTCCAACATTAAGAGTAACAACTCTCACACTAGGACAACGCAGACGTCGAACCTAGGCTCTTGTATCCAATTTACCATCTCTGAGCCAACTGAGTTATGGTCCGTGCGGACGAGAGAAGCTCTTAATAGATTTCAACATGAATGAACACTAAATCGATAGTCCAATTTTGATATGGCCCTTCTTAAGCACGTCGCAAGTAGCTCTTAAATTGGCAACATAGAAAGCATCTTTTTGTGCTCGTAAACCATTTGCTCTGTAGTTTACCGATCGATCTAAGATCTTGCACTGTCACAGTCATGAAATCTTTCATCGACATTGACGCGTAGATTGTCTTTCCAAAATTTCTTTCTATTATGTGGGTTGTTAAGATATCATTTCAAAAATATTTTGAACGTGAAAATAGCTCTAAAGTCGTATTATTCTTCAAAAATTCATCAATTAGTATTTAGTATTTACGTAATAAAGCTCGCCGACACTTGGGTCATAGTCGCAACAAGGGAAGCACTGCCTTTTTAAACACCTAGTTGGGTGATCGATTTCCACCATACTTTGACCATAAGGCGAATTGGAGTTGCTAATTTTGATATGGTTTCAATATTATTTAAAAATCCATGAAATCGTAAGTAGATCGGGGGTCAAAAAATGATTAAAAAGTATAATTTTAAAATTAAATAAAATTTGATATAATTTCAAAACTTAATTTTTAAATTTGGTTACATTATTCAAAAGTTGACCTAGTTATAATAAAAAATGATTTTCAAATTTTTAAAATATATAATCGGACAAAAATAACCCAAATTTGTATCATATTTTATAATTTTGATTCGAATTCATCATAAAACTACATCGGAATATTAACTCCTAAGGCTTCACCTAATTCTCGGGCATTAAATTTAGGAAGACTCTTACCCGCTTCGGAACCCTCCTTATATCTCCAGTGCAGGCGCTGAAATCAAACCAATCGCAGCCGTTGATCTCTTTCAGAATGATCGCCACCGTCCCTTTCACGTGGTATGGCCCACTTTAGTATCTTACTTTACTGATTCGTTGATATTTCCACTGCCTGCGCGTGGCCTCCTTTAGTGAGAGAAAACTCAATCACGACAACGGCTACGTTTCTTCCACGTGTTGCGTTTTCATTGGCTGGAAGAAAAAGTGCTGTACTAGTTGACGTCTTTGTCGCACATTTTCTTAATGAGCAAATAAATATTTATTTAGTTGGAAAAATATTTCTTTCTATTTTCTAAATTATAAAATTAATTTAATTACATGTGTATTATTTAATATTTAAAAAATCGAAACAATTTAAAAAATAAATAAAATTTAAATAAAACATGATTATTTATAAAATATAGTTTAATACGACAGCGTTCACAAACAACTAGTGTGTTTTTTCGTTGAGACTAAATCATTAGATTTTATTTTGATTTTCGTATTTTTTATTTTCTCCAATAAATAAGCATGACGTCATAATTAGTGTAGGTGGCGCAATAAATTAATATTAAAAATTGTTTGATAAAAAATTAAAAAATAATAATTTAGGGTGAGTTTGGCGCGTACGTAAAAACTGACAGGGTGAGAGCCATAAGAAAAGCATTGTCATGGCTATGGCGATGGAAGGAGGAAACGCCAAAACCCGCTTCAAAACCTTTAGAGAGAGAAGGTGATCGAAGCAGACCAGTTGCTTTTCTTCGTTCTAGAGAGAGAGAGAGCGTCTCTCTATATGTCTGTGTGCGGAAACCAGGCAAAAATCATTCTAGAATCATCCAGGTTACTCCGGAATTTCTCTTTCGACGATTCTTACTCCGTTAGATGGATCGGTACGGCCGGATTGCCGAAGGATCGACGTCCGATCTGTCGGCGGAATGGACCGCGCGGGCGATGGGAACCGAGCTCGACGGTGAGTCGATTTCTTCTGCATTTCGATTTCGTTTCAGATTTCTGTCGGTTCCTGAATGGAAATGTGAAGTAATCTGAGTTGGGGATTTTGATACTTCGTCTGTTATACTTAGAGTCCTACCCTGAGCGGCCGCTCGAGCCCGACTGTATCTTCTATTTGCGGACTGGATTTTGCGGCTATGGTTCCCGTTGCCGGTTCAATCATCCTCGCAGTCGCGGTCATAGCGCGGTAATTTCATCGAACCAGCAAGATATTAGTCTCAAATGCTGCGATTTAGGGCTCGATTCCGATGTCCTAATTGATTTAAACTCGATCAAAACAGTCATTTCAATCTTAGAAATCATTTAAATATTTGGTTTGGAGCTCGATTTTTGAAATAATTGGGAAGAAATTAGAAGTGTTCGTGGTTGTACATTTAGGTAGGGGGATCTACAAGGCTTGGAGGAGGAGAGTATCCAGAGAGAATAGGGCAACCTCCATGCCAGGTACTTTACCAAGCTCATTTTGATGGCTAATTTCAGAAAATAGTGATTGTTTTGAAATTCTCCAATTTTGGTGGATGTTGCAGTATTTTATCCAGACTGGAATGTGTAAATATGGTGCTACTTGCAAGTATCACCATCCCAAACTTGGAGGTGGTCCTGCCATTCTTGCTACATTGAATTGTTATGGATACCCGTTTCGACCGGTACGTGTTATTCTTTGCTTACTACTCAGCCGTTAAATATTAAAGAATTAATTTCACTAGACATTGTGAACATTTAAAGTATTTTCATTAGACTCCTCAAACGAATTTTTCTAACAGTCAACACTTCTTGTCTTAATATTTTTTAATACTATACTTTGAAATTCATTTTTTTAATGTTAATTTATAGCTCTTTATCACTTGCAAGCATCATTTCTCAATAAATGCAATTTAATTTGTAAGTTTTTCAATTGAATTTTTATGTTCTAACTTGATTATCAAGTGTGCATCGCAAATTTAAACAAAGGATTCGGTTTTAAAGAATGTAAACTAAGACTAGTGAGCGAATTAAACGCTTAGAATATTGTATAAAAAATCAAAAGATTTGAAGTGTCAAATGCCAAAAAAATTCGTTTAAAATATTAAAAAAAAAATACATCAAATGTTCAAGGTATCTATTGAAGTTAACCTGATATTAAAATATGATTGTAAATTGAATACTTTTCATGCAGGGTGAAAAGGAGTGTTCTTATTACCTTAAAACCGGCCAATGTAAATTTGGCAGGATATGCAAATTCCATCATCCAGAGCCGGCTAACGTTCATCTTCGGATCCAATCCCAGGCTCCAAGCATTGCCCATATTCCCTCAGCCAGTGTCTATCCTTCTGTACAATCTCCATCTCAACAATATGGGGTTGTCGTGGCGAGGCCATCTTTGTTGCCAAGTTCCTACATTCATAGTGCTTACGGTCCTTTGCTTCTCTCTCAAGGGATGGTTCCTTTTCCAACCTGGGGTGGTTCTTATCTGGTTAGCTTATTATCTCAAGTTCTTAGTATATTCTCTTACTGTACATGCTGACGTGTCAAATTGAGATTAATTTAATTAAAATATAATTAATGTATTATAATTCAACACATCAGTGTATACAAGAACAAAGTATCATAAAAAGATAAATCTAGTATTACTCTTATAAAAATACAATTGAGTTAAAATCTTCATGCATATGGCCAAAAAAGCTCGTTTTCCAAAAGTAAAAAAATATATATTTGCATACCGCAAAATGACCCTGGATGTCTCTGATTGTATGGTGCAGGCACCACTAAACCCCGTACAGTCTCCTGGCACCCAACCTTCTGCTGGTTCGGGATCGGTTTATGGAACAACACAACTTTCTCCTTCTGCCCCTGCATACACTGGATCATATCATACCATACCTTCTGTTCGACCCTCAATCATTAGCCAAAGGGGAGTGTTTCCAGAGAGACCAGGCCAACCAGAATGTCAGCATTACATGAGAACAGGGGATTGCAAATTTGGATCTTCGTGTAAATATTATCACCCTCCCGAATCCATTGCTCCGCGAGCAAATGTTGTCCTTGGCCCAACGGGTCTTCCTCTTCGGCAGGTGAGCATCGCTTAGTAATTCTGTTTGCATCTTTTGTTCTTTTTTCTATCCTGCACACCTTGCGATTAATTCGTTGAGATGGATGGGGTTGTGATTTGTATCTTAGATGATTAGTGTTTTCCAACTGAAGCATAGGGTTCTTATACTTGTGTTAAGTTTTTAGGGTTCTATTTTGATTTCTTCTATCATTATTGTATTCAAAATGAAATTTTACTCTTTCACAGGTATAATAGAAAGATGAACACAATACGATTAGATTTCTTGAAAAAAATGAAAGAACAAAATTTTATTAAAAAATTTGTGGTCACAAATCAATTTGAATCAGCAACTGAGGCATCCACCAAGGTTTAGAACTCAATCTACAAAGCAACAATTACCAAATTCATATTTCCTTGTAGATTTGGAATACCTAGTTGATTTGGGATTCATAATCCTATAGGTTTTGGGAATCCTAACTCTAACCTTATCTAGAATTTCAGTTCTTTGAGAGCTTATTCTGTTATATTTCCTATAATTTTTTGTTTTGGTTAGGATACCATTCCTGGCACCACTAATAGAACAGTATCTTCAATTATCTTCCTCCTTTTATTCTGTTCTAAGTCGAGTTATTATGGAGTAGGTTTAGCCATAAAATCACACTTCTGTGAGTACATGATCAGAAAATCAAGTGCTTCTGCATTGTGACATCAGTTCTTCGTCTCTCTTAGGCTCTTTGCTAGACACTGAATGAACTTTTCACTTCTGAATCTTCTGTAATGTTTTATTTTGGTGTTTTCCAGCTGTTTTACAGTGATGGCTGATTTTTTTTCAATGATTTACTACGTTTGACAATTCTACCAGGATAACTACTATAATGTTTTGATTAAAAGACTGTTCTGCCAGACTACAAGAAGTTAACCCCTTTTTTCTTTGCAAGATTTCTTCTTGCTGTTTTGTTCGTTCTTTAAAACTCTAAACTAGAATGGCAACATGTTCATCATCCTCTCTATCTACTGAGAAGCTCAATCAAAACTAACTTTTTGGAGGAATCTAGTAACAAAAATGTCTCAATGAAGGAATCTAAGAAGAATGATCCCCCTTTTCTGAAATGTGTGATTGGCTCAAAATTAAGAAATTATTTGTTCTTTCTTGGGTTAGAGTTGCCTTCAAGATCGAAAATAGAGTTGTTAAAAGATGAATATTAATATTCTCTGCTTCATAAGGCAGATGGGAATGGGATGGTGATGTAGAAATTACATGGGAGCTTTGATGGATTTCTTAAGCTTGTTGTCAGGATCCTGTTGATGATATGGTTGTATTTATGGAGGCTGTGTTATTGAAGAATGCTTATTATTTTAAAAACAATAAAAGAAATGGTAGCTATAATTCGAGGTAAACTATGATCCCCTCGTATTAAAGACATCAAGAACTTGTGATTGTTCTTTCAAGGAACGTTAATCTTTGAGTAATTTATTAAATCATTGGCGTCTCAACTTTTGATTCATATATTTGTTGGATCTTATCATCATATATTTGATGGATTGTATATTTGTTGGATCTTATCAATTGTTTATTTTATCATTAAACTGAATGATTTGAGATCAGCTATTTTTGTATCGATTAGAGGGCCCTCAGCGGGGAACTCTTACTAAAAGACCAAGTCGTGATACATTTTGGGTGCGGAGTTGTTTTTCTTGAGTTAGACTATTATATCCCATTGAATAATCAATAACTAAAGCCTCTAGATTGTCTATTTTTTTCTAGTAGAAACCTTTAGAATCAAGAAAATATGAAAATATAAGAAAACTAATTTATGAAAAGCTTTTACCTTATGTTTGAAGCTTAGGAAATCGGCTACTTCTGTACTCTCCATCTGTTATAATGTTTGATTTGATTGCTCTTTGCGCAATGTCAGGGTGCCCCTCAGTGTACCCACTATGCACGGCATGGCTCATGCAAGTTTGGCCCAGCATGCAAATTTGACCACTCGTCAGGAATTCTAAGTTACAGCCCCTCGGCATCCTCCCTCGTCGATATGCCTGTGGCGCCTTACCCAGTGGGGTCCACAATCGGTACTTTAGCTCCCTCTTCATCATCCTCCGATATTCGGCCTGAAATTGTTTTGGCATCAAGTAAGGATTCTAATTCAGCTAGAGCTTCTTCATCATTGAGTATATCTTCGGGGTCAACTGGTTCGACCATGTCTAGAGGTGGATCATTTTCTCTGTCTAGTGTGAAACAGTCTTCCCAGAGTTCAGGCCCCTTCACTAGCTCTGTGTAGATTGAATTCCAAGCTTTAACCAAAACCTGTTATATTTTCTGGCATTTGTCTTGTAGAGGTTTGATTCTCAGCTAGCATTGAGATTCACAATCCTGGTCTACACTAACTTCAGTTCTATAACCTTTGAATGGCCAATCATTTCTTTTTTTTGAATAATCTTGGCCAGGCAAGCCTTTCAACAGTCTTCTGCCTCCTGCCTCTCTCTATCAACAACCTCAGAAATCTTTGAAACTCCTAAAAAAGAGCTTCTGGTTTTTTTCTTGAAAAACTTGGATTCCTCTTATCGATTCATGGAATTTCATATTTTTCAGACCAAAAAATACTTGTCCATCATGTCAATTTGCCTGCCTAACCCGGGAAAAGCTCTTCCCACTCTGAACTGTCCACTGCTGACTGCTCTGTTGAATCGAAGCGATTCAGCTGACTTTGATGAGGTAACAGCCAGCCAATCTTATTCTCTATGGTAATATTTATACATAGCAAAGTCCTCTACGGAGAATATTTGGGTATTACTTTTCTCCTTCGTCAAATACAATATACATATAGGAAAAGCAAAAAACTTGGTTGTTGTCATTGAAAACTATACCTCTGCCCATATACATGTATTCCTGTTGGATAAAGATTTCAGCCAATCAAGTGATGCTGCTTAAAGAAGAAGACCCTTTTACCCTGCAAGTGTCATACAGCAAGCCAATCCTGAAATGAAAGTTCTCAAACACTGGCTTAGATTCAGAAAAAGAAGTAAGATGCAGTTTCTATTTTCATGACAATGCTTCATTATTCTGCATTTTTTTTTGCTGTTTAATGAACAACTGGACTGTTTCTCAAGACAGTACTGTAATTGATGGTCAAGTACGCTAAACTCAGCAACTATTCTTCCTTTTTTATGAATTTATGATATTTTACTGTCCCAAGATTAAGCAGGACGGTTTTGATCTTAAATCTGGACTATTTTTTAGGCCCCCAGTGCAGTAATAAATGCCCTAGCCAACACCCTATACAGACTGCAGTAAATAAATGTGTTACTCTTAGCCACCACTCTCCATTTTTGTTCAAGAACGTGCAGCACATCTCAACGCTATCGTCATTCAATTAAGTCAACAAAAAGTAAAGCTCGAATTGAAGATTCATGGGCTTGTATTTCAGCAAATCTGCCTGTTCTCTACTATTTGTAAAATAAACATAATCTCCAATCCCAGGTAAACAATTACGCCGCACTATATTAGAGAAATCAGAAAACCAATAAGCTTCCACTATCATTGATCGAAATTAGCTCGTACATTTGTTGATAAGAATAGTGTATTGGGCTGCGGAATTCGTCAAACCCCAAAAATAAATCCCCGTGAATAGGGGGATTAATTCCTGGCGACGCTAAAGCAATTATACTCCGATAAAGAGAGGTTGACTCTCAAGTTCATTTCCTTCGCCTTCCCTGCAAAATTATCATCATTCTGTGCTGAATTGAAGCATTTAATATACAGCCTCGGAAATACTAACCTCCACATAATCTCCATCGATAACTGCCTCATTTTCTTTATCGACGGGCTCTCGGTCTGCCTAGCAGACGCGCGCTTGGAAGGTGTTGTGTGCTGAAACATGCAATTAAGACTTTAATAACCAAATCACCAAATTGTGCTTTAAATAGAGTTGCATGCGTACGTCTGATTCTCCATTCTCGTCTTCGGAAGCAGCCGAGCGAGCCACTGCTTCGAGCTCCTCCTCGTTGATCTCCTCGTTGACCCGATCACTCTCACCACAACATAACCAAACACTTGCGTCTTCTTCGTCGCCGTTGTGAGTGCCGCCAGAGCCACCAGAATCATCATCCTGGACAGGGGAGTTATTATCAGTAGGTCCTCGTCGTCGGAAGCAGCAGAGCGAGCTACTGTTCGAGTTCCTCCTCGTCCTCCTGCTCGTTTTCCAGATCCTCCTTGCCAGAAGAACTGTCGCCGGCCGATGAGGCTTCGTCGGATGACGGCGACGGTTTCGAGGGCTTTACTTTGGCCATCGCAGCTCTCGCTCTCGCTCTCGCTCTCGCGTTCGCTCTCCGGCCAAGGGTTTCCGAAATGAGAAGGGAAAGGACCGACTTCTAATTCGAAGCCCAGTCGACCAGCCAATTCGGCAATTGTACGTAAAAAAGGTGGTTGTTTTCCTTGGGCGATTTATAGCCGTCAGATTCGCCAATATCTAGATTAACGGTTCGTTATGCGCTGCCGAGGGAAAATTAAATTTCCCACCAACATTATTTCCCGCGCTTCTGCCACGTGGCATTTGATCATGGAGGCCTCGGCCCGAGAACGGCTTAATTTTGAAAAGATGGGATACGGGTACTTGTTCATTCTGCGTAGTATTGGGTTGGTTTGATTACTTTCGAAGGTGTTTCTTTGACCCATGGGAATGTTCATTTCGATTTCTTCTTCCCATGTAGCACGAACGGGATATTTATTTCTAATGATTTTCATTTTTTGTGACGACTGCGTACTAAGGTGTCGACCGCAGCTCATTCTAGAACGTTTTATGGTGTCGACCGCATACTGAGTCGACCGCAGATTAATTCAAAGCGTTTTATGGTGTCAACCGCACTCTAAAGGGTCGACCGCAAATTCATACAGAACGTTTTATGGTGTCGACCGCATGACCGCATCGTAACTAGGTGTCGATCGCGGGCCCCATTAAATCTCAGACCAGTGCCCTAAAATCATATTTTTCATATGGTTTTCGATGACTTCCGACGCCACACTCCAATTTCTTTGTGTTTTTGTCCTTGTCTGTGCCGAATCGTCAAGTGTAGAGGTAACTATCACTTCTTCTTCTCTATTTTACATATTTGTTTACAATGGCATCAACATCGCGTACAAAAAAGTGTAAATTGTCCAAAAAATCTAATGTTTCATCTGTTTCGATTCCGGAGGAACCTATTGTAGGGCCCTTGTTCGATTCTAATTTGTACCTTGATTTAGAATGTCAACAAAAAATTTTATCTGATTTCCAATGCAAGTCCATTATTCCAAGCCGTGTTTTCCAACCGAATTTCATTTGTAACCTACCGATTCACGAGTTGTTCGATCGTGTTGGATCTTCAAAGCCGATCATCCGGGTTCGACATTACAGCCACTCCAGCACGAGGGCGTTGAGCAAGACCAAGAGCAACAATCTAAAGTAGTTAGTCGTCCTCATCAATCAACAACCCACCGGATCGAGGCGTTTTTGCACGACCACCAGGAATTTTTGGAAAATTCATTTGACAGAGTCCACCGACAGCTTGACACGATGGATGTCTGCATTGCAACATTGGATCGGCGGTTCGACGAGGCACAAAATCGATACTGGGCTGGAATTTTTACCAACTCGCCGGAGGCGGAGGCCACACCCACAGCTGCTCCATCTCCATCGGACGATCCCTCTGTGGAGTAGGTTCATTCTTCTGTAATATTTTCGAACAATTGAAAGACTTTTGTAACTTATTTTACTTTTTATTTGGCACAATGAATGATTTCGATGTTTATATTTCGATTCGTACAATGCATGATTATTAATTGTTAACTCTTTCACGAATTGATTTCAAATCGAATGCTATATATGTTGAATGCTATTGATTCGATGTTTCGATGCTATTGTTTTCGAGTTTCTTTGAGATATTGATTCGATGCTATTGTTTTCTTGTTTCTTTGGCATAATGGAGGCGATTCATACAAACGTTATCATGCAAATTATTTTTTAGATTGAAGAAAACAATAGGCATAAATTTTTTATCAAAATTTAAAATTACATAATACGGAAAGTTATAAAACTTCAATATACGAAAACAAAATTTCTATGTTGGCCTCGTTTGGCTCGGCTCGACGGCTCGGTTCGGCTCGCTCGTTTAGCTCGGTTCGGCTCGCTCGTTTAGGCTCGAGCAAATTTTTTTTGAAAAAATATCGACCGAGTCGGCTCGAATAGGCTCGACAGGCTTGGCTCGTTTGGCTCGAGCACTAATCTATACATATTACTTTTCTAGTGCTTGAATAATTTTCTCTATGATGTACAGGTTGCTCAAGTTTGTACGAACTGCGGTGTTAATATGGGGGAATACTTGTGCAAAATTTGCAATTTCTATGCTGATAATGTATGCACAGCAAATTTGAATCAAACCCTAAGAAGAAAAATTTAAAAAAAATGAAAAGAGAGATATTAGACTCCATTTTTTGAGATGTCAATGTGAGTTCTAATCTTGTTTTTGCTAATAGGCTCGATTGGGGGATATGTAGGTAGGCTCCATACTTGAGAATATTTTTTCTCATCCTGTAAGTGTTTGAACTATGAAAAGGGTCTTGCTACTCACATGGTCCGTGTGATAATCATTCGTGCGTAGAGACCTCAATGCGTCATCACTGCCCAATATGCTATCAGGTTTTCTCCTTCCTTTTGAAGTTCTTTAAAATGTTAATATTGCATTGTAATTTAGAATCCTACTCTGTTTTTGCAGCATCTGTTCGACTCTCTCAAGGACACCACTGTAATGAAATGTGGGCACACGATGCATCACGAATGTTACTATGAAATGCTGATGCACGATAAGTAAGCAATTATAATTTCTTGTTTCCAGTCTCAAAAACTGCTGAAAGATATTATTTATCTCTGCATGCAAATGTTCTTTGGTTGGAGTCCTTTGGCAATGTTTTCAAGAGAGGCATGGTATAATTAGCAAAATGTACTTGAAAACAGAAGAAAATGAAAACCCGCAGTTTAAATTTTGCTACTCATAGAAATACATCACAATGCAGATGCTTTTGTCCGACATGTTCCAAGTCAATTGTTGTTATGTCTAGAACCTGGAAAAGCATAGATGAGGAGGTACCTTGACTGAGTTCCTGGAAGTGCTTTATCCATTTTATAACTTAATGTTAGACCAAAGCAACTGACATGCCAGAACAGTACCGTGGCAAGAAGGTAAGAACTTTATTCCATGGTTTGTGTTTCACTAGAAGTAGATATCCTTTGTTTATTAGACAATTGATTCTGATCTTCTAATTGAATGATTTTATTGTGAGTTAATGTTTTTAATGACTAGTTGTATTTGAGTCGGATTTTTGGATTTCGGGCCGGTTTTAACCGGGTTTGAGTCTAAATTTTGGCCAACTGTTTGGTTGGTTTTTCATAGTTTTTGACCCCAAAACTGTGATCGAACCATGAATCGCGGCTTCGCCCACCCCTCAACTTTGTTCACCCCTGATCAGTTAATTCTACTATAAAATTTAGGGTTAATTTTACATGATACCCTGAATATTTGGACTATTTTCATTAAACATCTTGAATGAATTTTTCTAACAAACAACACCTCAAACCTTTCGATTTGTTATACAACACCTTCGACATTAAGTTTTTTAATGCCAAGTTCTCGCTCTGTATCGCTTGTTT
>QAOC01052823.1:0-39187 GCA_003255005.1 Begonia fuchsioides | reverse complement strand
TTTATACTTAGATTTCAAAACGTTGAAATCATTAAGCAAGTCATTAAAAGCATCAAATAACTCATTTTCTTCATCAATTTCTTCTAAATCGCTAAATGAGTTATGTACCTTGTCTTCCTTGGCCATGAAGCACATGTTTGCTATTTCCTCTTCTTCGGATGAGGAGCTGGACGAGTCGCTATCATCCCAAGTTGCCTTCATGGCTTTCTTCTTGTAAGCCTAGGGATGTTTCTTTGCTAGCGGGCAGTCAGTTTTGAAGTGGCTTGGCTTCCCACATTTATAGCATTTGAGATCCTTCTCCTTTTCCTTAGGATGTTTCTCCTTTCTTGGGAATTCCTTTCCATGCATCCTTTTTCTTTGAAGGAATCTCTTGAATTTCCTTGTTATGAGGGCGACGTCATCATCATCCTCTTCATCACTCTTGCATTCGCCTTGATTGCTAGAGGATGCCTTGAGAGCGATGTCTTTTCTTCTAGGAGGTTCCTTCTCCTTAATCTCGTCCTTCTCATTAGCCTTCATCGTGATCTCATGAGTCATGAGAGATCCGATGAGCTCCTCAACTGTTACGACCCTTACTTTTCTTACGTAGAAAATACATCATGTAAAAAGTTTTCTTTCTAAAATTTCGTTCCACATTATTAATTTAAAATCATAGCGGAAGCGTACAATATTTACATACTTACTCTTCAATATCAAAACATATATTATTTTACATCATATAGGACTTTAACAAAACCAAACTTTTAGTGTTATATGTTTACAAAGAACATAAAAAAAATCTAGTTTTCAAAAATATATACTCCATTTGTACATAACTATTACATAAGAAAAACATGAGCCGCCCACCGGTCGTCTTCACGCTAATAGCTCAACTTTTGCCTGGACGTACTCCATCCGTCATGCTATCTCTACAGAAAGCATGGAGAGTCATTCCCCTCAATCTCATCTTCCTCACCTACATTACAAAGCTTAAACTATGAGCCTAAGGCTCAGTAAGTAAAATGAAATGTTTCCTACATGATCTACATACACATGCCATGTCTTAAATCAATGCACATTCATTTCGTTTCGTTTCTTTTATAACTTAACTTTCATTTACATGAGTTAGTGGAATAAGTTCTAGAGAGGAAGGCACATAAGGCCCCATACCACCCTTATCTCGGCACCCTGCCCCTTTAATCAAACTCTAGGTAAAGAGAATAGACTTTTGATGCCCTTAGGTCGGCAGCCTATCTCAAGGGATGAGAAGACGTCTTAGGTCACGCCTAACTCATCACCGCCTGTCCACGTAACCATTTACATACATACATAACATTCTTGCTTAATTGATCTTTACGTTATAACATGCATGGATGAAGATTGTGTCCCATACCACTCTCATCATCCGTTGGGTGACATTTTGAAAACATGCTCAAAACATTTTCGTATCGTTTTGAAAAATATGATGCATGAATGTAATGCTTGATGACATAACTTAATACGTGCATAACTTAGATGCTTAACATAAAAACAATCAACATAACGCATTCGTCACCAAAGGTAAGTCCATGACCTCTATTAACTATTTTTCGTTCTTAAGATACTTAAGTGATATGTACATACTAGCAATCACAATTCAATAGCAAACATACACCAATCAACCCCATATTATTGGGTCGGTGCACGGTGTGATGCACCCCAAAACAGCATACAATATATCTTAAGNACGTGGTTAGGATGATTCTTACCTCAAAAGATTCGGATTGAAGAGTAGAACACTTTACTCCGAAAGGTTGAGGGTCAAATCACACTTCTTCTAACTCTAATCTCACCCTCTTCTACTAAAACCCTAAAGCCCTTTCTTCACTCGAGAGAATTCAGAAAGGAGAGAGAGATTGTCGTGCATAATGACCTGAAGGCTGAACTTTTGTCTTGAGGTGGAAGGTGAAGAGTCACCACGAGGTGGCACCTAAGCACGAGGTGTCAACTTAAATCTCTTAAATATTTCATAACTTTTTCACCACAACTCCTATTGAGTTGTTTAACCTATCAGTATTCTCATTTTTATGTCTTCTACAGTTTCTTAGAAGATTTCTTTGTCAATTAAGCTCATTTGTCACATGATAAAATGGGAAAACTGAAACTACCTCGTTATCGATCTTCAACCTGGTGGTTGTTACCAATTGTAAGTTTCCAAAATTCATAACTTTCTCTAGAAATCTCCAAATCGAGTAATTTTTTTTGCTATAGTTCCATCAACTAATTTACTCAATTTCATTAGATGGACTTAAACTCATTTAAAGAACTTATCTCTTCGAGAAAATCAGATAACTTTGTTCATCATTTAACATTGATAGGACTTACAGTACTTGGAAAAAGTCGGGTGTTACATCAACCTTCAGTGTCTTGAGGTCTTTAGCCTATTGAATTGCAGTTACCTTTGGTTGCCAAGTCCTTGGAAGAACTCGAAGAATTTTCCGAACACATTCTTCGTCTGTATAGACTTTGTCAAGCACTTTCAATCCATTAGTAATGTTAGTGAAACGAGTAAACATGGAACTAACCATTTCATCAGTATGCATAGAAAATAGTTCATATTCATGTACAAGCATACTAAACTTATTTTCCTTTACTTGGTTAGTTCCCTCATGGGTTACTTCAAGCAATCGCCAAATTTCTTTAGCATTGTCACAACCTTGTACTCTATTAAATTCATCTCCATTTAGAGCACAGTACAAGGTGTTCATTGCATTGGCATTTAGGCTCAATTTTTTTAAGTCGTTCTCGTCATATTCATTACTAGGTTTTGGAATATTAATCTCATTCTCAAATTTAATTGGTATATATGGACCATTTTCAATTATGTTCCATACACTATAGTCCATAGCTTGGATAAAAATTCTCATCCTAGTTTTCCAATAAGCATAGTTATTTCCATAAAAAAGTGGGGGTCTAGTAATGAAGAGAGAGTAAGACAAAAGCTAACTAGAAATTTTGGCAGAGATTGGACGTGCTTTTCTCTCTCGAAAATTGGCTTTTTCTTTTGGCTTCTCGTCTGCAATTTATAGATTTTCCGTCTGTCAGACTTCAGAGCTGTCGACATATCTTCGGGGGCTGTCGACATAGAGATAGCCGTTGACACTCATAAGGAAGTAGCCGTTGAAGAATTTTCCTGTTGTTGGTCTTGACCGGTCGACATAACTTCAGTATCTCGAAGTTCTTCGGTCGACATCTACTCTTGGCGGTCGACATGGAAAACTCTCTGGAATTTAGCCAGTCGACATAAGTTCTTTAACTGTCGACATAACTTCTAATTACTTCTTCCGCTGGAAACTTGAACGGTCGACAGATGTTCCTAACGGTCGACAGACAATTTGTCTCTGGATTACAAGCGGTCGACATAAGTTTCGTCCGGTCGACATACGATCCAATGTCTTGAACTTTAATTGTCTTCAACCGGTCGACATACTTGATAGGCGGTCGACATATGATTCTTCTCTGGACTTTGAGCGGTCGACAGAACTTATTACCTGTCGACATAAGTTGCTTCTTCGACACTTCTAACTCTTCTGTTATTCGTGCGGTCGACATATTGAGCAGTTCGATCGACATAAGCCTTAAAAAAAAACTTACTGAATTCTGCAGCACTTGCTAGACTTTAATTGTACCCTAGACGTATTTGATTTTATCTTTCATACATAATTAACATAGTTATCATAAAAATAATTAATTGCTTTAAAACCTTTTAAAGCCAATAGACACATCGCATTTTCATCTGTCATAGCTGAAACCTCGTCTTTTGATCTAATAATAGACAGCTAGAGCATGGGGAAATAGACAATTTGTGTTTCTTGCAGTACATGGTCGACCAATCCTTTATAAGTGTCAACGGATTGGTCCAAGCTATTGACTAATGCTCTATTTTCTACAAACCCCGAGTGCACTAGCCATCGGCCACTTTTTGAAGTGTCGACGAAATTCGGAGAACTTGAGAGTGCTATTTTTCGATAATCTGAGAGACCGAAGTTAAGCGGTTCGACAGTCACAATCTACTTCTTCCTCCATCTTTTCTCTTACATTATACACTCTAAATTCATCCACAACATTCATCAGTAGGCTAACATAAACTTGAAATTCATAGTATTCAAATAATGAATATAATACACAGCTCTCGATAAACGCAGCTTTCTAGAGAAACTACAGCAAATTAATATATGCACTTCCAATCGCTCTTAAATTTAGAGCAAGGATGATTTATATAAATTAAGGGCCGGAATTTTAATAACTTCAATTTGCAACATCTTTAATTCCTTACGACGTCTTTGAGTTTTCTGTCTCATAGACCGGCGACCGGGAAATCGGGAAAGCCCTAGTTGGCTCAATTTTCAGTCTAGCTGCTGCTCTCAAATGGCAGCCGTTTGGCATCAAATCTGAGAAAGACAGACATCGCCAGTTCATTTGTTTAAAATACTGCACGGAGGGTTTGTCAGGTGAATTTTCTTTGATCTCCAAAAAGTTAATTATCTCCAAACCACCTGAATGAGTTTAGTTCTTTCTAAATCCGCGTTGGAGCTATTGTGATTTGTTTTTATAAAACCTTGCTTCAGTATGGTGGAAGTGAATAGGTTTTGATCGAAATTTTCGCTGAAAACTGGAAGCATGGCTGATGTTCCGTCATTGTTCTCTTTGTGCATTAAGGCGACTGCGATAGAACTCCTCAGAGGTACTGAAATTTCGACTTTTCTAACGATTTGGAAGGACATTGAGTTAAATATAAATTTGTTCTGATCATATGTTTTGATTCACCTTCTCCTAGGAGGTGAAGTTCTGGATGATGTATACGATCTTCCTTCTGACTTATTTCACGCCTTAGTCTCTCAGTTGTCACCAGTTGCCTTGCTTAACTTGCAAATGCATCAGTAAGTCAAAACCAGTTTGAAATTGTGATATGGTATTGTATTTGTGATAATCTCACTAATTTACTTGACCTGCAGCATCTTTGAGATGCTGATGTTTAAAGTCTACATATTAATCACTATATGGTTGATATCTGGCCAATGGCATAGTATTACCATGTCCTACATTCACATTGCACAATAGTAGAATTTGTTAGGTATATTTGGCCAGTAGCATAGTATTACCACGTCTTACCTGGGGAAGCTAGTAGAATTTTTTAGGCATGTTTGGTCCAAAGTGAGAGCCTCTATTTGGTTTGAAGTGAGCTGAGGTAGAGGAAAAGTTTGCTGTAGAATCATAAATCATCTTTTTGTGTCAGACATACTACTTCAAGAGAAAGAAGAGATAGGGGGCTGAGATTGGAAAGCTCGCCTGAGGGACATTTATCTTTTTTTGCGATAGGAAAGATGCCAAGGATAAGGCTTCACTATTATTCCAAATGTGTTGCTGCAAGAATTCAGCCAGGAAAAGTATACTCTGCAAGATATCATTGAACCACTGTTATCCACTATTTCATTTTCCCATAAAGTTGGTGTGTATTATGTGTTTTGAAAATTTCTCCACCCATCACCATTTTCTAGATCTACCTCCCAGAACATCGACAAAAATATGAGTTTCAAATGTATTTTTTTTCTGAGTAACATCTTAGCTTTAGCAAAACCTTTTGAATTTCATTTGCTTCTACCATGAGTCATGATTGGTGAATTGGAATTGGTTGGGTTACTCTTTCATTTTTTATTCTCTGCATTTTTGGATTGTGATCATCCTTATTCAAACAGGCCTGCTACACATGAAGATCAGTACGGTGAATATTGCAGTGATGTCCCCACAAGAAGGAGAAAACTCAAAAGGTTTATGAACTTAGCATGGCGCATTTATCTTTGTCTTATCATTCCAATAGACGATCTTTAATAACAAACAGAACGGATATGTACAAGAAACCTGATAAAAAGGAAAAAAATGTTTATTGTAGGTTTTGGGATTTCGACAGTGCGTGGCAGGAACTTTTTGAATTTCGTTGGCCAATATTAAATCCTTCAACAGAGACAGTTAGTTGGCTTCAGTTTTACTGGGAAACTCATTTGCAGAAGTGGGACTACCTTCCAAATAAAATACTTAAGATTAGAACTTTAAAATTATATGATTTATTGCTCTTGGCTGCAAGAACAGGTGCCTAGATGAAGCGACAGCTGTAGCAAAGCTACCAAATTTTTCAGGCTTTATTGGCGAGTTTGAGATCCCAGGTAACATACCATCAATCCTTTAAATCCTTTTAGTATTTCCCTTATATAGAAATTTATTTTTAAGCAAACCCAGTAAGTCCTCTGTAATTGCAATGAGATGTTGCTGGTCAATATAACACACTTCATTTTGCCTAGTATGCTTCAGATTAGTATGCACTAACTTCTGTAGAAGTGGATCAAATGCCCTTCTTTAAGCTTTGCATGCTATATCTAAAATGAAACTTGCGGCGTTTCTCATTAAGAAGTCACTTCAAATTGCAATTGTAGTAAAACAAAGAAAACATTGGGTGAATGCCTGACAATGACGAAATTTGTTTTTTCCCACTTTTTTTATAGATGATGTCGATAGGATTTAACATGGTGCTATTTTGCATTTCCTGATCAAATTGTTAAAAATTATATTTGACCTGTTAGTTTTCCGCATGCAGACTCAATATTGAAATTTGTTGGCTATGTGTGCGAAATGAAGTTCTCCAATCAATGTTATAAAAAACTATCCCATCATTTTCAGCGATTTGGATGCCATGCTAAGTAAGTGATATGTGTAATAAGATATATTTTAACTTCTGAAATCAAATGGTTCTTTCTTGGGGTGGATCCTGTGTGGCAACGGGCAAGCATGTGTTTTTGATTGCATGCATTGCATTATATCTTAACTTCTACATGTGATGTCATTAATGTTTAAGGCTCTTCTGCATTGAGTGGCTCCAGAATACCATTGCAATGCTTCTTATATTTTTATGTTAAAACCTTGCTATTAGTTGTGTTGCTGGAATATTCACTTTCAAGCATTTGTGTATATTTTAGTTTCTTTGTATTTCTTCATCGCAGGTCTTTAACGCTTCCAGGTGTACTATGTGTTGCAGAAATACATGTAAGCCGTACAATTCACCTGCTATTATGATTTATTGTCTGTTGAATATACTATGGTACAGTGTACATGAATGCAATATATAAATATATATTAATTACTAGGCAAATGAACCCCAAAGTGTAAGTGTAATTTTAACAGCTATCTTGAACTAATAATTTCGTTAATTGACTGACACCTCAAATTTAGAAGAGTTGCCAAACGTCCCTTTAATTGATGACTATGTCAACACTTTGTTCTTGTCAATTTCCGTTAGCTCTATCTAGGAAAAAAAACTTACCAATATAGCATTTGAGAAGTTCATTTTTTAATGGAATGGATAAAAGTTGAATCGGACTCCAGCTTCTCCATCGTTACCTGGTAAAACTCCGGCCCCCATTGAAATAGGCTCCAATGCAATGTTAACCAAACATGACGTAATTTCTTTCACCGCCCACCTGATTTTTAGAATCTGATTTAGTTTTTCAGAGAAACAATGCTTATTCATTTAGTTCCAATTTGTTGAAAACTTGATCATTACAGCATCAAAAGGAATTGGAAATTGTGTTACTCTTGTACTTACTCTTGTACTTGACTGAGTGAAGATCTAAGTTCATATGTATGTTTTGAAGTTATTTTTAATGCTGAGGGCGGTTGTTTTTTTTACTGTATTTTTTTCTCTGCTACATCAGAGGAAGATTCCAGAGTTGAACTACATGTCCTTCGTTCCCACTTTTCTCTATGTAGTGGTGGAAGGAGAAATGGGGTGGAAGGAGTAGATGGGAATAGTGGATTAGGAAGGGGGGAATTCAAGGGAAGAGTCAAGAAGAAAGATTGATCAGAGAGTTCCACCCAAGCTTACTTAAATTTCCAGCTGATTCTGCATTCATCTGGCATCTAGATTATCCTTCTTAGGTTTGATCTTATGGAAATACAACAACCAAGATGCACTATAAATTAGGGGTTTAGTTAATTTTACTAGTGTTATAATTAGTAGAGTATTTTAGGTATTATCAATTTATATTTGCTTATAATTAGAGGTCATTAGGGTTGTAATATGCATCTTGAATATTGTCTGTGAAATTAAATCGTCTCTTCAAGAGTTTTCACTTTTTGAGCTCTCGCTCGTGGGTAGTAGGAACGGTAATGTCGGACCGTAGAGGTAATTTCTATTTTATCGTTTAATGTTCTTTTTCTGAGATGAATGCATTTTCTTCGCATCACAAGCCTACTAGTCAGAAAGATGACATCTTTGTAGTTTTCTCTCTAGGGCAAACAAAACATGTCATCGACTGATCCTAAGAACTTTGGAATGAAGTTGGACTATAAAAGACCAACTATTGCTAGAATAAAGGGGGCCAAATGATTAATAGAGGCCAAATAGCTGAAGTTTTGCAACCAAATCGGCAAGACAAAGGTTGTAACAATAGTGAATTTAGGTTGAAACAACAATGATAGGAGGCATCAGTTGATATTCTGTTTGTGGACGCAAAGGGCGGACACATGCCCTTTGCATCGTTCCTTTGTTACAACAAAATTCTATTCACCATGGCAGTTAATGAGAGAAAATAACAGTAAAAAAACTGCTGTGCTGATATATTGTTAAAAATAGAGATAACCAGAATAATTTTTCTACTATTTTATTCATATGGTGAAAAATTTAAACACCAAATTGAAATATAAATAAAGAAATCACTACTTCAAACTAACTCCTAAATTATACATAAAGGCAAGGCAAAGTAAATGTCTCTTCTCAACATGTCCAATTGATTGATGTAAATGAAGGACCTACTTAGTCTATTGTTTTTATTTACCTTTCGCTTCAAACTCTTCATCAAAGAATTTTCAAGAAGTTATGATTGGTCCCAAAGGGAGAGAGGCTGTAGACAAATAAATGAGTGCACTAAAAAAAAATAAACATGGGAGATGATTGACATGGTGCTGGGACAGGCGAGCAGTATGAAATAAATGTGTTTGACAAATAACATATATATGTCTCTTTGCCTAGTGCTGAAGCAAAATGTAGAGCTATGACTCGAGGGACATGCAAATGGATTAAAAAACAATTGATTGAAATATTGCAAAGAGAAATAAAAATATTAACGGAAATAGATCTACCTCAAAAACTAACTATTTTGATTATGTATATAGGTAATACATTTTTTTTAATAAACTTTTCCAGTTTAACCGCTGTCAGTAGAAGATTTATAGTTTAACTCATACAAATAAACACATTAATATTGATTGAGACATCGGTAAACATATATGCAATTAGCTTAATATTTGTTTGGATTCGTTTGCAGCAATTGTTGAGAGACTGCAAGCTGCAAAGTTTGAGGCTAATGTATGTCAGATTTGAGGAGCAAGTAAGCATTGTTCTTCACATTTCTTTCCCTAACTACATGAGTTCGATGCATTTTTTTTTCTATGAAAGATTACTCTGAACTTTACTTGCAAGATGAAACTGATGCAAGCACAAGCCCAACATCATTTTAGCCCATAATTAAATCATTTACTATTTAGTTAATATTAGTGTTTCGTATGCATAGTATGAATGTACCAAGCGCATCATTAACATGTGTAACATAAATTTAACAATTCATCACATCATAGTAAAGATCAATTCCAATCACATTTCGTAAGCTACATTAACTTAACTACTTCACAGTTGCTAAAGACGTATACTTATTTCATTTTAACGTAAAATAAATCTTTCTGATATTAACATGATTGCAACATGTTATTTAAAAACTTGACATTCATAAATCAATCGTACTTAACACTTCAAAACATATCTTTGAGCTAAATACCATCATTCAACATATTCTATCTCATCATTAAACAATTCATGTCATAAGAAACAACCATAACTTAACACTTCATAGTGTAGACCCAAAGAGGCCAAACACAAACATACCATTACTTACCTTAGGTCTTTAGTAATTAGACAACATATAATCAATGTCTTTTAATTACTTCATAATCTATAAATAAAATAATTATTAATCGTAAAAAATATTGTTCGTTGTTTTGCAGCAACTTCAAAGTATCATAACTTATTGTATACAACTCAAAATGCATTCATTTTAAAGCTAAAATCTTGCCCAAGGTGTCTATTTTAACGTGGTAAAATGCCTTGGCCAGTGGATTAGTCTAACTTAAGTTTTGAACATAAAACTCGAAACTTGACAAATTTTACCGTTTTTAAACCCCTTTAGTATAACAGGAACAAAATGCACCAATTTATCTTATCTTTCATATATATTCACACCTAAGCCATTAGAACATGCTTATATATCATTTTTACAGAACTATCCACAATAACCTCCAAATTTCGCGCAATCAGTATAACTAATTATCATACTATCAGTAAATCCTCTAAAACCATAATTATTCTTTAACTATCTTATCCTTAATTACGATTAATCTAATCCATGCATAACATAAATATTACTTCATAATTCTTAGCTCAGTAGATTGCTCTTGATAAGAGGAACATTTTTCCTCAAAAGTTTGGAAGGCAATTTCAACTCTTTCACCTTCAATGTAATTCTCTCTCACTAAAACCCTTTCTCCATTATTTGTTCTTTTTCTCTCTTTCTTTTTCTACAGCCATGAAAATAGCTGATGCCATGCTATTTCTCGCTCTTATTTAGATAGATTTGAGGATGAATTTAGATTTTAGTCCAACTTATCTTATTATGTGTACTATTTTATCTTTCTTTATCCATTTAATTGCTAAAATACCTTAATTATTGTCTTGAAAATATACTTAGCTTAGTTAATTAATCTTAATGAGTACTAAGCTAATCCTTAAGATTTACTTAATTAATTGTAATTAACAAACTTTAATTGTCCCTCAATCACTCACTAATTATGCCTTAATGACAATTAGTCCCTAATCTAATAGTGACATGCGGTACTTTCTTATTGCTTCAATACTTGAACATATAAATCACAATTTTACCTCTAATAATATTCTTTGATTAAAGTTTATTCAAATTATATTATTGATTAATGAAAAAAATGTAAGGTGTGACATATCCTTAAAGCATCAAGTCTAATTTCACTCACTATCATGTTTATGCTAATTGTCTAACTCTAACTTTTTCATCTTTTACATTTAATTAATTATCTTAAAAGTAAACAATTTTCTTTTTGGGTATTATAATTTAATAGTGGGTTTATTCATTAAATCAACAATTCAATATTTTCAATTATCAAGTTCTTTCTAAATTTTCTGTTTTGCTCACGAAACAAAAGTAGAATGAAACAAAAGAAAGCATAATGAGTAGCTTGATACTTCTGCTCTTGCTGTTGGGACCAAAGGGTTTTCTTTAGCTAATTGGTTCATTTTTTACAAAAAAATTTTGTGAGCCACACAAATCTACAATAATGAGACAATTTTCTATATGATTTGTTACTGCCATGAATGAAATGGTACCTCTTGTACTTAGTTCTTTCTACTAGCAGAAAGGTTTTGTCCCTACTGTATGTCTTTCTGCTCTTTCTTGAAGAAAGACAACTTGTTCATTCTATTGACATACCACTTTTTCTAGTTTTGGATCTTCCAAATCGGAAGTCTGGACCTATTTTTTGCTGATTCTTCAAAAAAAAAATTCATTCTCTTCATGAAAAAAGGACGTTGAACCCATAAATACTTTCAATGCTATTCCTAAGCTAATGAAAAGGAGGGAGAGAGTTGTGCAGAACTTAAAATTACTCTAGTGTGTAATCTGGTCCTTAAATATACAAAATATTTTCAGGAATGGAGTTGTTGTCAAGGAAGTAAGGAGTCCAGGGTTCGTAGATTTTCTTAAATAATGAGTAAATGTCTAGTGTTTTAAAGGAAATGAATAATATGACTTTTTTTTAGAAGTGGATTTGATGATAATACATCTTCTAAATAAAATTGTTGGTTCTATCTGCGGGGAAATCTAAGTGTATGAAGCTTGCAATTTACAGGTTGAAGAGTTGTGCAAACTTTTGTCCGAGAATAGTCAAACTTTAACATCTATTGAATTAATTCATTGCAAACTTTCTTCAAAATCAATTAATGCGATTTGTGCGGCTTTGCAAAGGAAGTGTGACCAAACACATGGTATAAAACACGTTGCAATCACTGCCTCCTACTTTGATGAAACAAATCCAGATTTTCTTCCAATTGGATTGGCACATTTTCTGTCATCCGGAAGGTATCCCTCTTACCCAGAACTTGGTTACTTTGCTGGGCTCCTCTATCAACTAGCAAATATCACTACTTCAGGACGAGTATTTTATATTATAAGAAGTTGTACTAGTATGATAAATCATGAAAATAGTAAAATTAAATATAACTATAGCACTATTGTGGTGGCAATATAATTGAGTGGAAATATGCCCACCCTTTCAGAAGTGCTTCGTGCAATATTGGGATATGAAGATATAGCAGCAAAAGTATTGTGTTAATAATCTCAATCAAACTCTGATGTTGTTGTATTACTTTTAAAATAATTCTGATAATGCACGACTTTATTGGAAAATCAATTTTCCGCCATGTGCACTTATTGTTTATTACTTTTCAGATTTTTACGTTCGCTCGAACTCTCTGAGAACAATCTGGGAGGAAATTTCGCAAAAAACATTTTCCGCTCCATTCTTAATTCTTCATCTAGCCTTTCTACGCTTGATCTTTCAGAAAACTATGTAAGAAGTTTCTATTTTGTTTAAAAAATTCCTCCTAACAGAGGACAATGTAACGCTTTGTATGTGAACTCACAGATCTCTGGATGGCTTTCAGATTTTAATGGGAGATCGTTGCAAGGGATTCCATCCTTTGCTCATGTTGGAAGTGCCCTTCAATCTTTACGGGTGCTCAATATAAGGTCTCACCTGGAGTTTCTTTCACACGCTGCAAATATTTATTCTATATCGTGAACCCATTGTATTCTCTATTCATCAAAGGTCCACAATAAGTAAACCACAGTTGTTTGCACGTGTTTATAAGAAAATGACAGATCTTTTTTAGGCTGCAGCTCTTAAAATCAAACACAGAAAATTGATAGGGACTTGCTTTATATCATTGTGTAAAATTCATACAGGTATTTCACTTATTATAGGGGTTGTTAAGAATTTGTAAAATATTAGGATTTATTTTTAATATTAAAAAAGATATAATAATTATTAGATCAAGAATTAGCTTTCTTAGTGTTGGTTTTTTATTCATATTTCATTTTTGTATTATGAAATATTATTGTATTCATCCTTTTTTTAACATGATATCATAGCCATAATTTTACTGTTATTTTTTTCTTTTTTTTGCTTTGGTAAACAAAATTTTGTTAGAACTAGGAGAGTCTGGGTGACCACGAACTTGCAGTGTTTGCCCCATGCATCCACAAACTCTGGTATCAACCGCCGCCTACTTTCGTCTCTATTTCTCCTTTATTAGTCTTTATTCTGCTGATTTTGTTGCAAAACTTTAATTACACGACAATTGATATAAGAGTTTGTAGATGCTGAATGCGGGTGTCCAAAACTCGTGTCACTCGCCCTCTGCATCCACAAACTTTGTTATCTTACTACCATGCGAAACTTTAATTATGCAGCAATTGATATAAGAGTTTGTGGATGCTTAATACGGGTGTCCGAAACTCGCGGCGCTCGCCCTTTGCATCCACAAACTTTGGTATCTTAATACCGCCTACTTTCGTCGCTATTTCTTTGTTATTAATCTTTGTTTCACTGATTTAGTCGTGAAACTTTTTTGTTGATTCTCGCCTCTATTTATTGAGAATCTAGTCCCCTTTGATCAGTTTCTTGTTGCAACACTCTTCTATGCTCTTGCATCTTCATCACCATGTTCTAAGGATCTGGTGGTTGAAGTGTTTTTCGCCATAGGAAGCAAACTATAGGAAAAGAAGCAATCAACCTTTCCATCGGATTACTAGTCCTTTTTAAATTTTGTTTCACCGGTGTGATTAGTTTTTTGCCCATCCCTTCTTCTGGATGCGAGCAAATTGATGGAAGAGGAAAGCCTTTTGCATCCACGAAGTTTGGCACTCTTGGCTTTTGGGCTCAGCTGTGTTCTTTATTGTTTGTTGTTTAAATTATTTATTTTTGTCTTTTTCTACTCCAGTTTTTGTGTGCTTTGGAGGTGAAAAATGTTTTTGTTCTTCATCCTTCCCTATTGAGCAAGTTGCAAAAACATGCTACAAGGAACTCCAATCTAACAACTGACCACTAGAGTTAGAGTTGGGCAAACTGAACAAACCTAAAGGGTTAAATCCAAACTGAAGATTTTGGGCCCGGTCGGGTTGGTTCTTTTTATGTATTTCAAAAAATTGGGTCGGATTACGTTTTATATTTCGAGTTGTGAATCGGGTTACGTTTTTTTGTAAAAAATGAATAGATCACCCGATTACATTTTATGATTTTCTTTCACAGAAAAACTAAATTGAATTGAAATGAATTTGATGTTTATTGGATGTAAGTTAGTTGGTTAGCTATTAATCTAGATGAATTGAATCCCCTGCTTTTGATATTATTTCGAGAGGTTCTGTATTTGAGCCTTTTCAAACAGAACTTAATGCTATTGATTCCATGATTTGGTAGTTTTTCATTGACTTCTCTCTTTATCCCTTATGAAAACTTCTTGCTTTACTTAGATAATGACATAATAGACAAATCCCGAATCCACTTATGTAATAGAGTGAATAAATAGATCTAATTATCTCTGCTTCATAGACTTGTTTTTCTATTTTACTTTATTCATTTTACATAATGCTTAATGGATTTTCTGCTATACAAGAAGTCAATTTTGTGTGATATACAAATTTTGGATTAAAAAACAGATAATCTAAGAAGTGTATTTGTTAATTTTATCATTTCCTTTTGGGAGATATTTAAATGTAAAATGCAAGATTGCAAATGAGTAGATTATTTAGTAAATATTTTTTTTGTAGAAAATATGTATTTTGATTATTTGGTAAATATTCTTTTTTAGACAATATGTTCTTTTTTTTCTTTTAACTTTTAAACAACAATGAACCAAACCAAAAAGATTGACCCAAATCAATTTGTTTTACGTCGGTTTAGAAAAATTGATTGCGGGTCGATTTGGATGTTGATTCTCAAGCCAAAAACCGATTGGGTCAGTTTCCAATCGGTTAAAAATCCAACTCACGCCAATCCCTAATTAGAGTTAGTTAAGCCATTCTAGTCGTACTTACGCCATTGTTTGTAGTTGTTTTTGTTCATTGCCTTCTCCATTGCTGGAATGATAAATTACATTATTTTGCCCTAGTGAGCAAATTGATGAAATTGTCCTCTTTATGACAATTGGGCTTGATTGTTGTGCTATATTGAATGGTCTGTTTATCCAATTGTGTGATAAATTATCTTTGTCACAAGTTTAATATTATTGAAATTTTTGCTTCAACTTGAAAGAGAGTACTTAGAATATGTATAATAAGATTGATACTTTATTAATTAAAGGAGATTAAGTAATATATTGAGTTATGAATTAATTTATATAAGTATTTAGTTTTTATGTATTAGTTTCTCTATTTATATCTTAATTTTATGCTTAAGTATTTTAACCGTACAAATGAAATAGAATGAAGTATTATTCTATTCATCACTATTTTTAACAGGGGTAATAATCTACAGCAAGACGATGCAGATAACCTTAGATATGCTCTGGTTCATACTCCTCTCTTGGAAGTTCTGGATTTGGGCGATAATCCAATCGAGGACGTAGGAATCAGGTGAGTGAAATATATGCCACTGACATAAGTTATATTGCACAGCCAGTGGGATATCTGACAACTTTTTCTTTGCATATGTAGGAAATTGATTCCCTATTTTGTTGGAGCTTCTGAAAGAACTTCCTCAATTACTGACTTGAATTTGGAAAACTGTGATCTCTCTTGCGATGGTGTTGTAGAACTTATAAATGCATACTTATCTTCAAAGAGACATCTGAGATTCCTGTCTCTAGCAGATAATAGCCTTGGCAGGTTATTTATTTATTATTTTTTTATGGCTGACCATGACTTCGAAGTTGCACTTTTTTTCATCCTTTTCTTAACTGAAATGATTGGATTTGAAATTACTGTCCCCAGCAAAGTTGCAACCGCGTTGGGAAAATTCTTGGAGACATCAATACAAGTACTCAATATTAGTGGTATCGGTTTGGGTTCGTCGGGCTTTCAAGATTTACAAAGGATTATGGGGAAGTCAAAAATATCAGAAATTGATATAAGGTTCGAAGATATGTATTTTTTTTATGTTTTTGGAATTCTGCAATGAACTTATCCTAGTGACATTGTTAACATAAAACAAAAAATTTGTGTATAGCAAAAATCGTGGAGGAAATGGGGCTGCTAAGTTTTTGTTAAAGCTTCTAGTAGATGCTTCAGAAGTAGTTGAAGTCAATGCATCATACAATCTTATCCCTGCAGGATTGTTGAACGACATATACGACGCTCTCAAAGTTACAAAAGGTACATTTTATTGATGTTAAGTGGTTTTCAAATGTTGGCGACCATAAAACTTATCTGTCTATGCTCAACTTCACATTTTGCCTTTTATTGTATGAAATATCTACATCATTTCTGTTCAAATTTTACTATAGTTATAGAATGTTCAGTTTTTAGATTAAACACCTTGAATATTTAATTTTGGAGCTCAAAGAACTAAGTGTTGTTTTCAGCAGTGCCATTTAGCGAAAAATAATCTTTATGTTTGATTTCGATTGTGCTTTTGAGTGTCTCGAGCTAGTGCTCCTATAATAACTTGAATGACCCATGTGTAGATACAATAGCTGGATTGTGCATTCTGATATGTATATAAGAAATTTACATTAAATTCTGATCTGTTTAACTTCTCACCTTGTACCTTCTATCTAATGAAATATCTATCGTCATTTCTGTTTAATCGTACAGTAGTCATGGAAATGTGCAGTTTTCAGATTAAACAAATTAAATATTTAATTTCTACAGCTCAAAGAACTTGTATAAACATATTTTCAGCAGATTTATTTTGCAAAAGATAATTCTGCCATTCGATTAGCTTTATGCTTTAAAGTTTCTTGAGCTAGTGATCCTAAAATAACTTTGGTATAGGAAATTTATATCAATTTCATAGGAAAAAAAATGTAATTGAAAGACCCAATATATATGCTAAAGCATGAAATGTGTCATGGGCCAGAAGAATTAGACACTATGCAAGACTTTTTTTGAGGGTGAACCTTTATAATTGATTCTACCTGAGGCAGAATACATCATTTGAAGATTGAAACGTTTAACTCTGCAGGTAAGCTTAGGCTGTTGGACTTGAGGGGAAACTATCAATCGGCGGATGCTTCTCTTTTTGCTGAATTCACAAGTATTGGCATGGAGATTTTGATTCAATCATCCACACCGGCTGTAGATGCATTTTACGATGATGATCCTTAGATGGGAAAGTTCTACCTTTGGTTGTGATTAGTATCTTTATTGAAAATGCTAAAATTAGTTTGTCAAAAAAGAAGTCAATGCAATTTGCCTACTCTTTCTGTATGTGTATATGGTCATTTAGTACTCAATCTTCTCTGAAGAGGAGATGATGATATGCACTGAAACAGCCAACACCCAACACCCAACACTGACAATTTTGAAAGTGTTGTTTAAAAGTTGAACAGATATAATTTTTTTTATGATTCATATGCTTTTGCGCAATTTATCAATTTAGAGTATTTGGACTTTATTTCTTGGTAAATTAGAATAATCTAAATTTTTGAACGAATTTATTCGGCTCTTTTGAGGATTGAGATTTATTCTATTTTCTGGGGTATAAGTAAATTTTGTTTTTAGACATTGGTTCTGAGGTTTCAACACTGGTAAATAAAGATATATGTGCTTCCCTACATAGATTTGGACAAAGCATTATTGGGCTCGATAAACTGCACATGTGAAATAAAGAGGAGAAAGTCAAAAAAGGGATCGAAAACCCTAATCTATAATACATTTACATTAATCGAATAAGATTTTACAGTACGCTTTCATCCAAGCTCCTTAAGTGACTAATGACATAGCCTTGAAGTGCTCCCCAAGGTTTTACGAGCCATCTCAAAGAATGGCTAGAGCAATTACCTTAATCCTAAAGGTGTTTAGTCTGAAAGCATTTTGTGAAGATGGGAGTGGGTGGCTCAAGCCCATAAACTTATCGTGGCCAAGACAATGAATGACTCAAGAGGTTCCACAGCCAAGCTACAGCCCGCACACATTTAAGAACCATGGGTGGGAGCTAGGGGCAAAAGGGCTGCATGCACATCATGCGCGACCCAATACTAAGTCGTGGGGATCGCTTGACCATGCATGAGCATCATGGCCCCTACATTGGTCTGCCCCATCCGCTCGGCTCCTCACGCTTTACCTTGGACAATATACGATTAGTTGTTATTGTTGTTGTTCGTCTTTATCTCCGTTTGTCATGTTCTCACTCATGGGCCATACGACCTAATACCTCTATTTAAAGGAAGTAAAGCATTGCTAGCTCCTCATTTTGGACTTAGGGGTGGACATGACCGAGCTAAACCATTTAACAATTTGATCCGATTTGGTTGGGTCAGGTTTGGGTCGACCATAAATCTAGAAAAACCTTAATGGGCAGTTGCTTTTAATGGGTTTGGGTTGTGGGTCAATAACTTAAAATCTTCAAACCCGAAGACTCGTCCTCGTCGTCGCGTCACCGTCCTAGTCTTCGTTGAAGTTTCCCCTTGCCTCATGTCGCTGATATCACCGCCGCTCTTGGACTTCCTGGTCCTTGGTGGAATTTGACTACGTCGAGGTTTTCTCCCGTTTATTTCTTCATTCTTCTTTGACTTTCAAGTGTGTTTATTTCTTCATTCTTCTTTGACTTTCACATGTTGTGACTGACTGTGATTGTTGCCATGTGATTGTTTTTGTTTTCAATGAAGATAAGGTTTTACCCAAAGTCGATGTTTTTAAATTTGGCGCACTACAGATACGTCTGATCTTTGTTCTCACTTTAGTGTTGTCTAATTGATTATTATGTTCGATGTTTTGAATATTAACTCTTTAGAATTTTGTTGTACATACTAATAGATTGAATGTTATATGGCTGGAAACTTATAGTTTTTAAGAGTATATATTATTTTTTTAATTTTTTTAAAAAAGAACTTAAACAGATAACTGAGCCATACCAACCTTAACCTGCGTGGGTCAGTATGGGCTGGTTACAATCAGTAACCTGACCTAAACAGGTTATGGATTGTAACCCTTAATAGATCGGGTTGGTCGAGTCGCAACCCACCCGACACATGCTTACTCCTAATTGGACTTGCAGTAAAAATAGTTTCTCTCTGCAATAAAACTAGTTTTTTCTCTAAGTGCCAACAGCCGCACCTCGCATGGTTGAGTGGCTCACCTTCTCGCCATTCTCTGCCTTAGGTGATATCAAAGGCTCCATCCTTTGAGAAGATTGAGACATAGAAGAAGGAGAAGTAGCAGATTATCGCCCGCAAACATGCGTACTGCTTGTCGTTGCACCCTAACTTGGCCCACGTCATGCTCGCTACCATTGTTACACACTTATATGCTTTCGTGCATGATACTTGTCGCCATGCTCCCAACCACATATTCTGGAGTCACGCACTCTTGAGCACACCACCAGGTCTTTGAGTGTTTCGATAATCATTTGAATGCCACACTTGGTCATCCATACAACCAACAGTGCATCACACTGACCATTTCAACCTCAGAGCATGCTACCTCGATTCATTGCACAATTTACCAATGTTGGAGCTAAACATCACCAGTGGCCAATCAGGTTCACTGCAAACTACTTTTTGTGCACGACTTTATAATGCAACACTAGTTACTTAGCCACCTACGTGCCATGGTCAAGTCAGCCATCTTGATGCGTCATTCCCGTGCCACATCAACCTTACACATCCTCAGCCATCACCGTCCCACAATTGTCACGTGGAAGGACCTACCTGCACAGAGGTCAGTTCAACTCAAACCTGACTGACCATCAATCAATTGGTGCACATAACATTTGCTACATTCCTTCAGCCAGTAACACTCGCCAACGCTGCACAACGCCCATCGCACACATATTTTGCACTTTAGGTCAGGTGCCTCTCAATGCATATAAAGTTACTGTGCAGCATCAAGTGCTTCTTCACTTGGCCTTCATTTACACGTTGGTTGTGCTTAAGTTGTTACTCGTGCACATGCTTTGGTAAAGCTACAGTGGTTACCCACGTGCAAGCTTTGGTAAACTTAGTCCGCGGTTTTTCTTTCCATTTTCACTCGTTGGCCTTATCATTTTGCCAGCTACAAAACACCCCCTTGGGGTGTCACATTTTGAACGAGAAAATTGCTTCATATTCATGTATAAAATTAGAGCAGTTATGTTTGAGAAAAATCCTAACAATGAAGTTACTTTTAAAGCAACGATTATATTCTGATCAATTGATTGAAGATAGTTTAGTTGAAGAACACTTGATTATATTCAATAAATTGATTTCAGAATGGAGATTATGGGAAGCAAATACGATGATGAGGATCTAGGGTTGTTTCTCTTGTGCTCCTTATCCACTTCATATGATACTTTCAGAAATATGATTCGATACAATGAAGAAAGCATCTGGTTAAAAGCAGTTATAACGGTTTGTTGTCAAATGAGAAAATGAAGCAGATTCTTTTGTAGTTCGAGTCTCGTGGAGAAGACTTGCCGTTTGAGGTAAAGCACAAGAGTAAAACAATAGAGGGAGAGATGATGTTCGTAGTTCAAGGGGCAAATCAAAGTAAAGGAATTGCGATGGAGCCTGTTTCTTCTATAAGAACAAATGACACATCAATTTGAATGTCGAAAATTGCATAAGGTAAGAGAGCTAATGAAAATGAGAAACAACCAATGGCGTCTGATGATGCTATCGTCGCAAAATAAGATTGTTATGCATATCTCTTGTAGTGTTAGAAAACAACGGAAGCCAAACAATAAGTAAATACTAGATACAACTTATTTGTTTTATATGAGTTACAGTTGGAATTGGTTCTTGAAATATGAAAATTTCAAGGGTCTCATGTTAATGGGCAACAACACACCTTGAAAGGTAGCAAAAGTTAGTACCATTAAAATCTTGACGTTTGATGGAGTTTTGAAGACAATAGCTAATGTGCGATATGTTTCCAAATTGAAAAAAAGCTGAACTTAATTAGTACTCTTGATGCAAAAGTGTAAAGTACAACTTCGTAATTGGATATATGAAGATTAATAGGAGTGCCCGCATCATTAAAGAGACATAAACTTGCAAATTTATATATTTATAGGAATCCATAGTTACATCGTAATTTGTGTGTCAGCTTATTATGAATGTTTAGTCACAAATTCAAGTTTCACGGTGGAGTGTAGTAAAAATGTAGGTTATACATTTAATGTGTTCGAGCAAAATAATTTATGTGTGGAGTCTTCAACATGTTTAGAGCAAAAATAAGAAAAATTGAATCGAGACCACACACAGACTAGGATTATCATTTTTGGTTTGATTCCTATTTCAATTCTTAAAAATCGAGAACTTAAAACTAGACCATGACTCAAAAAATGACCTAAAATGAGATATAATCTTATTTAAACTCAAAATTAGTCTCAAACTGAGTCAAATCACTCAAAATTACCCCAATATAATAAAAATATTTTATATTTTTTATATTTTTTATTTTTTAAAATATGAAATCCTACTAGGACAAACTAGAACTATACTGTCTTTCATGGTTTCAATTATAATTTATCTCAAAACTAGATAGAACCTAACTGTGCCCACTCCTAATTTAGAGAAAGTTTGCGAGGAGATGTGATTTCTTCTCCAGTGCATTTCCTAAGTTTAAGCGGGCTTAAACTTGATCAGTATCGATACTTAGTTGTGTAACAACCCTCATTTTTTTTTAAGAATTTTGTGACTTTAAGATGAAAGTGTTTAAGATTTGTTTTATGAATGTTTGGTAAATATTGAAGAATTAAAGTATTGTTGATGTTAGCAATTTAGTAGGTTGAAGGTGATGAAGAAAATAAGGTTTAGGGGGATATAAGTAATGATGTTATTCAGAAAGGTTAGAAAATCTTCTAAGTGTTTAGGAATACTTTTGGTCGACCCCAGGATCGATGAGGGGTCAACACAATAGAACCCTTTAGAATACTTTCGGTCAACCCCATGATCGAGGAGGGGTCGACACAATAGAACCCTTTGGAATACTTTCGGTCGACCACAGGATCAAACGGTCGACACAAATTACTCTCGGAAATTCCTTCGGTCGACACCATGGACGAGCGGTCGACACCTTCACCGACGTAAGTTGAAAGGTCAGCCGAAACTTGGACGAATCTGATTTATGGACGTAAAGAAAATACTGTTTTTGATTAATAAAAGACATAAAAAGGCATTTGGCTGTCATGTTTCTGCCATACACAAATTCTTATCTTTATTCTCTCTGAATTTTCGTGAAGGTTTAAGTTCAAGGTATTCATCTATTCTTTGAGTTTCTTTTAGGTTGAGTAATGATAAAATGATGATATTGCTTGAATTGGTGAATATAAACGAATGATTTCATGCCAAGAGATGTGAAACAAGTCAATTATGTACAAATTTAGAGTTTTAGAAATTAGGTTGATAATTAGTATGATTTAGAGTTTTTTTTCTTCATAAGAGTTAAAGTAGACTCTTAGACTGATCTATAGCCTTTTTAATCACTCAATTTGGAGCTATGTACACAAAGTTATGAGTACTGCAAGTTAATAGACGAAAATTGAAAAGGGAATCAGGACGACCGTTTTGTAAGATTAGTCATCTGTTTTGTAAGTTAGGTCGACCGGTACCGGTCGACCGAATTCCTAATTTCAAGAATGGATGCTCTCTGTTTTTGAGCATCGGTCGACACCTTATTAACTGGTCGGCCGGTTCTGGATTTCAAGCAATGAATACTCTCTGTTTTGTCAACATGGGTCGACCCCTTATAGGTTAGGTCGACCGGTTCTCGATTTAAAAATGCATGCTCTCTATTTTGTCAACATGGGTCGGCCCCTTATAGGTTGGGTCGACCGGTCCTTGATTTCTAGAGATGCATGCTCACTATTATGTCAACATTTATCGACACTTTATGCTACGTTAGTTTTGTGAATTTGGTGTCTTCTAAAAAGTTATAGTGGACTCTTTAAGGAATAATTTGACACCCGTAACATCACAAATGGATCAATATAAAGGAAATTATAGTTATTCAAAGTTGGAATAGTAAGTTGTGACTTTACGCAATAAAACAGGTTATGTTACCTGATTTTTAATCCTTGAATAATCTATACGTTTAGGTTACCAGTTGGATTAAAAGGGACTCAAGTTGATTAATTCAAGATAGCGGTTAAGGTAAGTAAATCCTTGCCTGTCTTTGGCCCCTTAGGAGACTACATCACAAAGAATGAAGTTAAGTCTGAGTAATTTATTTAATTAATAATTATAAGTGTATTAATGATAATATTTTGTTGGGGTGTATCGCACCGTACACCAACCCAAGTGTTTTGGGTTTGATTAGTGCTTGATTAACATTGATTGATGTTTGATGTTTGATGTGTAAATTGCATTATGAGTATAATTATGCTAAGAAAGTCTACGAATGTCATTTATGTTACAGAGAGACGCTTGCTTATTGTACGTTTGCATATGATTGAGATATTTTTAATATGTCATGCATATGTATGCTCATTATCATGCTCATGCATCATGTTCTAACAAAAGAACGAAAATGTTTTCCATGCATAATTTCAAAATGTCACTCAACCGGATGTCGGGATGGTATGGGACGTCTCCGGCATTCGATGCATTAAAGTATGTAAAGTTGAAACAATGGGATGAAGCCACGAGGTGGTAAGCTTGGTCGAGAGGGCTAGGTGATGCCACGGGGTGGTACCCGAAAATGTGATGGATTTTGGTGGAACCACGGGGTGAAGCTTTTGATAAGGGCACACGGTCAGGGCTTTCTGGGTCGAGAGGGCCTGAGGGCTACCTGCTGGGGTCTGTGGTCAGGGCGGTCACGAGGTGGAAAGCGAGGTCAAGTAAATGAGAACGATAAAGAACGAAATGAATTGTATGTATTTACGAAAGCGCAAGCATGTTAGGCATGTAAGTTCATGAGATTTCTTACTAAGCTTTAGGCTCATAGGTTATGCTTTGTGATGTAGGTGATGAAGATGAAGGTAAGGGGGTTAGCCCTCCCTGTTTGATGTGATAATCACATGCAGGCAAATTCGGTGCGGGAAGCTTGAATCGTTAAGTGCCGACCCGTGGGGATGTCAAGAGATGTTTTGATGTATTTTGGAGTGTTTAGTTTCAAACAATGTTTATAAACATGTTTACTAAACGTTTTATAAATATATTTTATAGGTATGATGTTATGTTTGGCTTGAATAAATGATGGGTTTTTCACAATTTTATCTAAATGCTTCCGCTGAGTTTTACGAAAAGAATTTAAAGCCAAACGCCTTTCCAAAATCGAAAAATTTTATGTAAAAAAAAAGGGATGTTACAGTTATGGTATCAGAGCCCACCGGGTTTTAAAATCGATTCTGTAGACTACTTAACGATGCAAGCTTTCGCATGAAGACGCTTTATCCACTGTAAGTATGTTTGAAATTGCTTTGTTTGATTGTGATTGTTTATGTGTATTGTTTGCTAATTGCTAGGACTAACTAAGTAGTGCCAAGAGTTACGGGATCCATGGATGAGGGCACTAGCCAAGAGAATGAAAGTGTAATTGACAGATTGGTGGGCTTAGTGGAGCGCCAATCACAATACAAGAATAGATGGTACGTGCCAGAAAGTTCGACCCTACGAAAGGACATCTTAAATGAGGCTCACACTTCGATATTTTCGATGCATCTGGGAAGCACCAAGATGTATCACGATTTGAAGCAATACTATTGGTGACCAGGCATGAAGGGGGACATGATGAAGCACGTAGAATTATGCCTTGAATGCCAGCAAGTCAAGGCTGAGCATCAGATGCCTGCTGGAACGTTGTAAAGTTTACCGATTCCGAAATGGAAATGAGAACATATAGCGATGGACTTCGTGATGAGATTGCCCACTACAGCCAAAGGTCATGATACTATATGAGTTGTGGTGGACAGACTTAAAAAGTCGGCCCATTTCTTATTGATCAGACTAAGATCGGGTATGAACAAATATGCAGAGTTGTATATCCAAGAAATTGTAAGGCTGCACAGAGTTCCAGTATCCACAATTTCAGATAGAGATCCAAAGTTTACTTCCAAGTTTTGGAGAAGCCTACAGAAGGCAATGAGGACTGAGTTAAGCTTAAGCACGGCATTTCATCCCCAGACTGACGGCCAAACGGAGAGAACAATTCAGATTATTGAGGATATATTAAGGGCGTGCGTATTGGAATACCAATTGGAATACCAATTGACATGGAGAATAATTCAAATGGCTTGTGTAAAATGCTTTTGGCGACGGTCATTAGATCGTTGCCAATTGATTAAAAACGGCCAAATTTTTTAGGTGTATAAATTAGGAGAAGGTGAATAAAAAATTTTCACCTAAAAATTGTCAAATTCTCTCAATCACTTACACTCTCAATCTCGCTTCATCAAGAAATTATTTTTGCGTATTTGGTTTTTATCCAACCAATTAGAAGTTGTTCATCGAGGTATGCATACCTTTTGATTGTTAAGTTATCGCTAATTTTAGCGTGTTTTATGAACTAAATTTTTTTAAAAATAAATTTGGCCGACTCATATTTGTGAAATTACAAATATTTATTATTACGTACAAGCCATCATTGAGTAACTAGTAAATGATATCAATTGAATTTTTTTTGTTATTATTAATTTATATTGATATAGATGCGCATTAAGTACAATTTGATTCGTTTTCTTTCGATAATGATGATAATCAAGAAATATGATCTAGAAATCCTGCATTTTCAATTGATCGAATATCTGCACAAGCATCTACGTCTTCACCTAATTTAAAAAAACTAAAACATCGAATGCTTGGAAACATTTTGAATTAAAAGAAATAAAAATAAGAGAAAAAATAGAAAATAGGGTGCAATGCAAATATTGTGTAAAATATTATGCATACGAAAATAGGGCACAATGCAAATAAGGCGCAGTGACATTATAAAAAAATTCATTCACATGAGTAAAAGAGAGATTGTACGCAACCGCAATTAAGTGCTCGTGGTGATGAAAATTTTGTATATTCGTATGAAAGATTAAGAGAAGGTGTTGTAAAATATATAACATAAAACGAGGTACCACTTTTGATGTTTGATAGGTAAGTCCATGAACAATTTATGAGGGAATACATTAACTCTAGTTTTAAACGAATTTATCGTAGTACCTTGCTAGGTGGCATCATCAAAATGTACACTAATATGAAAAATAAATAAATTATTTTATTCTCTAATGCACTTTGTCTGTTTCTATTAATTGTTAAAGATGACATGCAATTTATTTCATCACATTCTAACGTAATTAAAAGTATAATTTTTTTATTATTTCTTCTAACACTCGACAATAAGAATATAACAAATTTTGTATAGTGGCTAATTTCTTACCTAAAAAATTGAGAATAGATGTATCAACAAGTAAAATTATACTTATTCAATGTTACAAAGTGCTAAATTATATTAGAATGTTATTTGTAATTTTATTAGTAAAAAAATACAAGATATTACTTTATATAGTTGTAGTTGTGATATGACTAATTATTTTTAATTTTTAAAAATATTTTTTTAAGCTACTAAAGAATGTTTTAGAATTTATCATCTGACCATGCATCTTGTTCTTTCTATTTTTCTAAACATAACAGGTCCTTTTGATAGATATAAAAAAGTAAATAATTTTTAAAAAATTGTAGATAAAATAGAAATAAAATTTAAAAAAATATTGGCTTGACATACTTGACATTTGATATGCATGAAGAATTGGAACGATGCTGTTACGAGAGACCAACAATGAGAGGCTGCTTTAGCAAAAGAATTCAAAAATTTAGAATTCGAAAACTATTAATTTTTTAAGTTTTAAACTATGATTTTATGTAATTTTTTACACTTGTAATTTTTTTATATTTGGCACGTGATTGACAATTAGATGAGTGTCAACTTAGTTGAGATGTATCTAACATGTAGTGATGCAAATGTCAAATTTTTTGTACAATTTAATTTCTCAATGATATGTAAATTTTTTGAATAATAATAAACATATTTACATTACATTACTATGTGATTTTATTCATCAAATTTTTGTAATAACATTACAAAAAATTTAAGAAAATTAAATATAAATGAAGGTTATTTACATATGTTAGGCTCGTTTAGGCTCAACAGATTCGACCGATTCGGCTCGAATAGGCTCGAGGCTCGCAAACTAATTTTTTTTTTAAAAAAACTCAACATGCTCGGCTTGAATAGGCTCGACATGCGCAGCTCGAAAAGCTCGACCGGATCAACGAGCCAAAAATTTTTTGACTCGGCTCGCTCGAGCCAGTTTGAATGCGGGCTCTGTGACTCAAATTCAATGCGGACATTGTTAAGGCTTTTAAGGCATCTCTAAATGTTGAGGTTTAGGTTGTATAACTCACTGTACATTATTTTTTTATTTGTGAATTTATTATCTGCTCTTAGTTTTTTTGTTATTTGGGATTTTTCATTTAAATTTTGGAGTCTCTATGCTTACGCATTATTTTCTTTTTCCTTTTAATTATTATTATTTGATTCTCAACGTTTGTTTATTAGTGTATTTATCCTCTACATGTAATTTTTGATGTTTGAGAATTTTCACATAAATCTTAGTGTCTTTATGTTTACATGTTCTTTTTGTTAAATGATTACTGTTCAAATTTCAACATTTGTGCTGACAATGATTAAACAATCTTTCGATTATGAGGCTCAAACTAGATTAATTAAAGTGTAGAATTTAACGTCAATGAGGCTCAAACTAAGATTAATGGAAGAGCAGAATTCCACGTCGATTTTATAAAAGAACTAGAAACAGTGGGGCCTTCAGTGTCTTCAATTTGATTCCTCATGCTGCTATTAAGAAGAGTATAAAGAAAATAAAAATAGTATTGGTAGTGGAGGTGTTGAGAAAAATAATACCTTTGAACCAATGCTCATAGAAACCGAATATGACAAAATTACAAAGTACAAAGATGGAACGCCACAAATACATGAAAAACCCTAAGCATAAGATAATATCACTNTTTTTTTTTCAATTGTATATGTCGATCAATAATTTAAATAATTTTAACAATTTATCGAGAAATAAAATAAATTAATAATAAATTTACATTTATATTTAACTTAGATCAACCCATAAAAACAAAATTTTTAATAAATTATAATATATTATTATTATTATTTATTAATAAAATAAATTAATTAAATGAACTAACATCATTAAAATAAAAAAAATAAAAAACGTAAGAACATTATATGTATTAGAACTACTCTCGTAATTTAAAAAGTAAATTGATATTTAACTTAATTAATTTATTATATAAATAGGTCATATTTAAGAGGATAATTATATCTTACAATTATTAAATCACATTAAACAAATACACGGATAACATCACAGTGGTTGTGTCGTATGTCATCTATCTTACAAAGAGCATCTTATCTTACAAAGAGCATGAGAATTAATGCAAACCATAATTCAATGAACCTAGAGCCGGCAAACGAGCCGGCTCGAGCGAGCCGAGCCCGTCTCGGCCGGCTCGTCGACCTGCTGAGCTATTCGAGCCGAACCTGTTCGAGCCGAACCTGTTCGAGCCGAACCTGTCGAGCTTTGTCCAAAAATTTTTTGCTCGAGCGAGCTATCGAGCCTCGAGCCTATTCGAGCCGAGCGAGCCCAACTCCCGATCCTAATCGAGCCGAAAACGAGCCTAAAAAATAATCATTATAAATTGTCTAAAATTTGATATATTATGTTTTAACCGGAAGTTTAAAAAATGAGAAAGTCTAAGTTTACTAGTTTAGTCTCACGTCACATTAATCGCTATTTTCGGTAATTTATTATTTTAGTTAGATGGTTAGTTTACTTTTTAATTGCTAAGTCAAATTCGTGCGAATTGTTTAGTTATTTCTAAACTCTAGTGCGGAATTCTTAAACAAATAAATAACCTTTGTTGAATTAGGTCGACACATTTGTTGTTGGGGTCGACACAAATTCTTCTCTAGAAATTGTTGGGGTCGACACAATGTTTGGATGAGTCGACATAACCTTGAAGGATTCGTCTATGGAGAAAGCTATGGTCGACACACATAGGATGAGGTCGACATAAATGCACGTTGAACTACCTTTTGGGTCGATACAAGATTTATAGGTGGGTTGACACAATTGGACGCTGAACTGCCTTTTGGGTCGACACAATATTTATAGGTGGGTCGACACAATAGGCATGACTCACCTCTGTTTTGAACAGGGATTGACACAAAAGTTCTAGGGGTCGACATAAATAATGAAAGTTAAGCTTCTGAATTTTACAAGGGTCGACACAAACACTATGGGTCGACATAAACTAAGAAAAAATCATTATAATCTGTCGAAAAATTACATAGCAGTGTACCAAAATAATTCTTTTGTGCATCAATATTTAATACATATGTAAACTTTTAAAAAAATGTACAAAAAATTCTAGTCGTCAAATTCCAAATTTTTGAATTCTTCATCGAGTTCATCATCTCGTTGTTGCTCTCTCGCAATGGCGTCGCTCCAATCCTTCATGCATATGAGTGCTTCCACGAGATCCGGTGCAAGACTTCATCGTTGATCATCGTACATGCGTCCACCTGCACTAAAAGTCGACTCGGAAGCTACAGTTGAAACCAGAGGTGTTAGTAAATCACGGGCCATTTTTTAAAGTATCGGATACAATCCCCAATTATTTTTCCACCAACTCAAGATGTCGAAAGTAGTATCACGAGGAATTTCGAAACGCGTCTCTAAATACGTATCTAGTTCCGTTTGATCGGAACCAAGCCGATGGACGTCGCCATCAACTTGTTTATTGATTCCAAATCGTCATTTAGTGTGTCTCCAAAACCGGATCCACCACTATAACTACAACCGACTTGAGATGATGAAAATGATCGGGTATCACAATATTTTAATTGGTAAGATGCAAATAAATTAGCAAGTTCGGTTTTTAATGATTGTTGAGTAGCGACCGAAATTAAACCTAAGTTATGCGCAATTTTATCAAGCATTAATTTACAACCCTTTATTTTATATCTCGGATGCATAATTAAAGCAAACAAAAAAATAAACGGAACTTCAAGCCAATATTTTTTAAATTTTGTTTCCATTTTATTGACTATTTTCAAAAAATCATTAATTTGTTTATATCTCGAAAAAACACTGGTTAATTTTACAAACCAAAGAAGCACAAGATGTGTGGTCACATAATAAATTCCTGAACATTCTTTTGTTGCTTCAAAAAACGGTTTCAAAAAATCAAGAAACAAATTAGCCATATCGCAACTACATCTATCTAAAATAATAGTTTGTGATTTTTGACTAATATAATCGCAAATAACATTCCGATATGGTTTTGCATGTTCCAACATTAAATAAGTCGAATTCCACCTAGTCGATACATCGGTTTTTAATTTTTTCGGTCGGAGATTAACCGCTTTACAAAATTCTTTGTACTCTTGTTGTCGGGAGTTAGACGTTGTAATAAAAGAAATTGCACTTCTAATACTATCAATATGTGGAGAAATAAAACTCATACCATCTCTAACTATTAAATTCAAAATATGACAAACACATCGTATATGTAAAAGAGAAGATTGAGAATTATCAATTTGAAATAATCGTTTAAATTGAGAAATGCATACGTCGTTAGCGGACGCATTATCTAAAGTAATACTAAAAATTCTATTATATTCTTGTAAAATAGCTAAAATGTATCGATAAATTGTAATACCACTATGCAGATATTCGCAACTACGAAATCCTAAAATTCGTTTATGAAGTTGTCAATTATTATCAATAAAATGCAGCGTTACAACTATATAACCGAGTGCATTCGGTGCACTTCATAAATCGGAAGTAATACAAATCGACATATGTTGTGCTTGTGCAAAAAGACAATAATTCGTTTTTCATTTTCATATACAATTTAATTATTGACTTGTACGTGACAATAAATCTTTAATTCCACAAACATGAGTCCTGGAAAAATATTAGAAAGAAATTAGTTCGACGTTAATCGTAATTTTGACGATTAATTAACGATATATTACCGATAAAACATACATCGATGAGTAATTTGTTAATGCTTGAATAAATCGTCAACACACGAGAAAGTAGATACGAGAATTGAAATCGAGAGCTTGAGAGAATTCAAGAAAAAATTTGGTGAATTTTAACACCAAAATCAACTCTATTTATACCTAAAAAATCAAATATACACATTTTTTTTCATTTTTTTCTCGTTAAATTACAATTTACAACGGTCTAATGACCGTTGCAAGCAGCCCACGTAGGCTGCTTGAGAGAGAGAGAGAGGCCTAAGGGCCCGAGGGCGATGGGTCTCCTCCCCTCTTCAGCAATCAGCTCTTCTGATTTATGAATCTCTCTCTCTCTCTCTCTCTCGCTCCCTCGCTCTGTCGTCGTTGTTCCGACGGCGACAATCTGCGACGAGGTGAGAGCCAGCCAGCCAGGCGACGACGGACGGCGAGGCAACGGATGACAGCGACGAGATCCAGCAGCAACGGACGGCGACTCGAACGACCGACTTGGGGACGAGATCCGACAAGGAGACGACGCGAACGACCGACGAGGCGGGCGATGGACGACGAGGCGCGGCGACAGCGACGGCCGACAATTCGAGCCTGACGAGCCTGGCTCGTTAGGCTGAAGAGCCTCATCCGTCGAGCTCGGCTCGAGCTTGACCGACAGGCTCGAGCGAGCCAGGCTCGCTCTGTTTCGATCCGAGCCAGGCTCGCTCTGTTTCGATCCGAGCCTGGCTCGGCTCGACACCTAACCGAGCCGGCCGAGCAAGCTGTCGAGCTAGCTCGCTCGTTTGCCAGCTCTAAATGAACCATTAAAAAAATTTGAAGGAAATTTTACAATTATTTTGCAAACGTGGTCCAACTTTAATCGATGATCCCACGAGTTTGGGGTGACGATAAGTGAAACAAAATTTGCCTCCATCATAACACTACTGTCCATCCTTGACGGCAACAAAGCTTTGATTGAGGTCGCAGAAAACTAAGTTTAGTGAGCGTTTAAGTAACCCGATCGTGAATAGTTACATTCAATTTAATCTCTTGATAGACCTAATTGAGTGCTTGTAGTATGATTCTTAGATTAAACCTGATCATCTTTAGTTGTATTGAATAAATGATCGTCGGAACTTAATATTTGATGGTAGAAGAGTTTTCGGATACATTTTTGATAAATTTCTACAGCAGTAACTCTTTCGTTAACATGGATCGACTACCACAACATTGATGCTAATATAAGTTCAATTGACATCTACCCGACACTTTCAAAAAACATTTTGATCGCCTAATCTCGATCTAACCCATAAGCTAAGAATAATAATATTCTTGCGTGAAGACTCAACTAATCTAGCTTCATTCTAGACTGGCTATCAAGAACTGAAAGGCAACAATATAAATAAATTTGAAGCAATATAATAATAAGAATTGTATGATGGAAGCTAACCAAAATTCTTTTACAAAAAAAAAAATATAAGTAGCAATTACCTGATGTAATAATGACTGCTTAACCCTTGGTCATTTCTCGAGGCGCATTAGTTATGCTCAAATATCTATCAACTGACACTTCTCGAGGCGCACCTCTGCTCGAATATATATTTGCCAACCAATAAGTTGGCTTCTTCCTCTCCCTTCTTTCTGGTTTGGGGAGAATATATGTACGAGTAAAACAAGGAGACGAAAACTATAAATTGTGTCAAATCACAAGCTTAAAGTCCATTGGTCTCTGTTCCTTCCGTGCAGCTGCCTGTGTTTTTTTCACTCTTTGATAAAACAGTAAGTAAGCAGCTGAGGTTTTGATTTCGGGTTCGCTGACCCCAGATACATGACTGTCGTCGAAATGATACCATCGGTTCTCGTCAATAATCTGTGGATTTCCAAAAANTATGAGGAAATGATACTTAAAAACAAACATGAGAAAACTGAAATCAAAGAAAATAGACTTCTCCACCAAACTAACTTCACTTTAACAACACTAGAAAGTACCAAACCCTAGAGCATGTGCCTCCCTCATATCACCTCTCTTTTACTCAAGGATTAGGAAGAGAACCCGTTCCACCGCCAACTCCTCCGCCTACACCGCCGCCCATGCCTCCCAGGCCACCAAGGCCACCCCCACCTAGGCCGCCCAAGCCTCCCAGACCACCGCCACCCAAATTGCCTAGACCGCCACCATTGCCGGTACCAGTGCCTATCCCACCGAACCCGCCATTGCCAAACCCTCCGAGGCCGCCAAATCCTGCTGACCCTAAAGGACCGGTCTGTCCAATCATACCACCACCGCCGCCGAACGGTTGTCCGTTGTTTCCAATGCCAGAGTATCCTCCAATGCCACCGTATGAAATGATGTTCTTCTGGTCCGTCAGTCCGGCATCAGCAGGCAAAGTTCTAGCAGATATTTGGCTCACTGCAAGCGCCAAAACCAGCATCATAAATAACTTAGCCATCTTCTCACTCTCACTCTCACTCTCACTCTCTCTCTCTCTCTCTCCTGGAACAAGATGCCAGATAGAGCTCAAGGGGTTGCTTTATAAAGAAGAAAGCAATGGTGGGTGACAGTTGAGGAAAGTAAATGAGGATTCAATGCAGCAAACAGAGCCCTGCTGTCCAAACATTCAGAGCCATTAGTGCATCTGAGCTACTGTTTCATGGAGGAAATAAAAGAGTTTGGCTCGGAATTAAAGAGAAACCTGATTACTACATTGGGTGGATGAGCTCTCAGCTAGTGTAGTTCTCGCAGAGGGTTTGGATTGGGTAATTTTGGTCATCAAATCAAGATCGAATTGACAGTCCTGCTACAATATACACATATTTGTTTGAATCAGTAAAAGAATTATCCTCAAAACAGTAATTTATAATTTCGCAAACTCTTTGTGAGGTGCTGATACACATGGTTAACTTGGTGTAGACTTAACATAACTTTCCGAGGCCACCAAGATAATTCTGTTTGGTTTTGGATCTGAGGCTCGAGCCAGCGAGCCGGGCTCGCCATCGAACCGGCCATCGAGCCTGCTCAGATGCTCGCCTTCCACCGTCGGTCGCCTACGATTTTGGACGACGATTTCTCGTCGATCGATCAATCAACGACGAGAGCCCTTGCCGGTCACTGTCGCTGCTCGGGAGAAGAACGTCGATGTTCGGGAGTCGCAAATCGCCGGGATTGTGGCCGAACATCGTCGAAGATCGTCGCTCGCCTTTCGTCGTCGCTCGCCTTCCATCTTCTGTCGTCGATGTTGCCACTCCGGTTCCCCGACAGGTGATTGGAGTCGGAATCGCGAATTACCGACCCCAACGCCCGACGGCCCCAACGGTCCTGATGACCATTGCATGATCCAACGGTCATATGACCGTTCAACTCCAAATAAATGCTAATGGTAGTGGTAATTTTATATATTCACATGATAGATTAAGAGAAGATATTGCAAAATTTGTAGCACAACACGAGGTACCTCTATCAATGTTCGATAGCGAGGTATACAAAATATTTATTCAAGAATACATTAATCCTAATTTAAACAAGTTTCTCGTAGTACATTAAGAAGTGACATTATTAAAATGTACAAAAATATGACAGCCCAATTAATCAGTTTATTTGCAAATGCTATTACTATGTCCATTTGCATAACTTTCGATTTATGGAGTGCACCTAATTCACTAAGATATATCGTCGTCACTTCTCATTTTATTGATGAGAAATGACAACTAAATAAAAAAATATTAGGTTTTCGTAACTGTGAATATACACATAGTGGTATTAGGATTTATCGATATATTGCTGGTATTTTACAAGAATATTTAATTAAAGATAGAATTTTTAGTGTCACTTTAGGTAATGCTTCCGCTAACGATGTTTGTGTAGCTCAATTTAAAAGATTATTTCAATTCGACACTATTCAAACATCTCTTTTTCGCATGCCATGCGTATGTTATATTTTAAATTTAATTGTTAAAGATGACATACAATTTATTTCTCCACATATGAAGTCAATTAGAAATGCAATTTCTTATATTACGTCATCTAATGTCCGACAACAAGAATATAAAGAATTTTGTAAAGCATCTAATATGAAACCTAGAAAATTAAAAATGAATGTCTCTACTAGGTGGAATTCGACTTATTTAATGTTAGAAAATGTTATACCGTATTGGTTTGTTATTTGTGCATATATTAGTGAAAAAACAAACAGTTTAATTTTAGATGAACGTAGTTGTGATATTGCCAATTTATTTCTTGAATTTTTAGCATCATTCTTTGAGGCTACTAAGGAATGTTCGGGAATTTATTATCCCACTACGCATCGTGTTCTTCCAATTTTTGTGAATTTAACATGTACTTTTGAAAAATATAAACAAATAAATGAACTTTATGATATAGTTGATAGTATGAAAATTAAATTTAAAAAATATTGGCTTGACGTACCTAATATTTTTTTATTTGCATGAGTAATGCATCCCCGTTTTAAAATAGTAGGAACAACCTTAATGCTCGATACAATTTTTAGTAATTTAGGTCTCGGTACTCAATCTAGTCCTAGCCATTTAAAAAATGATATGTCTATGTTATTTTCAACTTATCAAAGTAAATATTCTGATTTTACTTTTTCATCTCATATCCCTTCAAGCTCTAGTCGTGGTTCTTCTTATGCACATCGCCTACAATTCATGGAAAACATACATGCGAAAATAGATAGCGATGTTTTATTTTATGATTTAGAAAAAAATGAACTCGATGATTATTTAGAATTGCGACATAAAATTCTACCGGATGATGATTTTAGTATATTGGGGTAATGGAAAACAAACGAGAGCCAATTTGCACTTCTTTCTAAGATGACACGGGATTTACTAACACCTCATGTTTCTATTGTAGCTTATGAATATGCTTTTAGTGTAGGTGGTCGTGTATATGATGATCATCGAGGAAGCCTTGCACCGGATCTCGTGGAAGCTTTGATATGCATGAAGGGTTGGTTCGACACCGTGAAGAGAGACCAACAACGCGAGGATGCCAATACCGAAGAATCCAAACATTTGGAGCTCGAGAACTAAATTTTTTTTGGTTTGAAAGTGCAATTTTTTGTAATTTATTTACACATGTAAATTTTTGATATTTTGCATATGATTGACAATTAGATAGGTGTCAACCTAGTTGGGATGTATCTAAGTTGTGGTGATGCAAATGTCAAAATTATTTGTATAACGGTAGCTATGAAATTTTTTAATAATTTTTTTTAGATTTAATCCAATAAAACATTTACAATACATTTCTACGTTTATCACATTTTCAATCTTATAACAACTAAAACAACTTGTTAAAAAATATATACAAAATACATGTTTTAAAAAATTATTTGGCTAGTTTGGCTCGGCTCGAATAAGCTTGACAGGCTCTGCTCGCTCGGCTAAGGCTCGGCTCGAATAAGCTCGAAACTTGCAAGCCGGCTCGAGCCTAAAATTTTTGAAAAAAGCTCGACAGACTCGGTTCAAATAGGCTCGATGAGTCGGAAAATTTCGGACTTGGCTCGCTCGAATAGGCTTGAATGCCACCTCTAGAAATTAGGATATAAAGCTACAAATAAGACATATACGAGGATATACGTCTTCGCTAAGATCTGAGCAGAATTGATTAACTTTCTAGAGCAAAAATGTTGAAATTCTCGCCAAACAATCTTAGAATATATTATTGCACAAGCTCGGGTAATTTTAAATAGCGTGTAAGCTATTGCACTAAAAAATCACATTAGATAAATTCTCAGGTAAGAGAAGATGGTCACAATTTGACCACTTAAATACCAAGTCTTACCTTAGACAGAATTATCACTAGTAATTTAATAGTGCAATAAATCACAACAACTATACCCGACAAAATAACAAAAAGCTATTAAATAAAGCAATAAAAAAAACACCAAAATTTAACGATGTTCGGCCAATTATGCCTACGTCCTCAGACACTACCAAAATATATTTCAAAAGAAATATTACAAAAAGAGAAGAAATAAGACCAAATATGCCAAAGAGATATAAGAAATTTGGAATGAGATGATTTAAATGGAGGGATGAGGGGTTAATTTATAGTGTTTAAACTCCTCCCCCCAAAACAATCCTCTTGATGTGGGAGAAATGAAGTTACAAACAACAAATCTCCACCTTGACTTAATTTCAATCCCACCTAAAAATAGATCTTCTCAATCAAACGATTTTTGCAGTGTCTCTAAATTTGTGTCGTGGGGCACCCACTCAAATGTGCAGGATATTAACCAATTTAAACAGTATTCAAACTTAGTTCTCGTAACCACTTTAGTCAGCATATCTGCAGGATTCTCTAAAGTATGAACCTCCTGGAGAAGTATCTCCTCTTCCTCGAGAATCTCTCGTACAAAGTGATAGCGAACATCAATATGCTTCGTCTGTGCATGAAAGACTTGATTTTTTCCTAAATGAATAGCACTCTGACTGTTAGAATATACATTTTAAGGAGAAGAATGACACGTGAATCGCTTCAATCCAAGAAGTATAACTTTTAAGGAGAAGAATGACACGTGAATCGCTTCAATCCAAGAAGTATAACTTAAGTTATCACAGATTGAAGTTTCTGTTATGCAACAGTTACTCGAAAATAATATATTCTTGACAGTTTTTGAATTAGGAATATAACGTATGTTTAGATGCTTCAAATTACTTTGATGGCTTCTGATGAATTGGAGTAGACATCTCAAGAAACATTCAGACACCTGAATCACATTATTTGGATTAGTCTAGCTAAAGTTACAATCAATTGAAGATCATGTTATGCTAAAGCGATACTTTAAAATTAATGAATTATGTTACTTGTGTTTTAGGTTTTCAAGTGTAGCAACATATTGATCAAGTTTTTCAATAAGGCTAAAGATTTAAGGTAAGTTAATGTTGGATGTCATTGACCCTAAAAAGGACTACATTACAAAAATTAGGATTTTATGATTTTGCAATATTCTAGATTGTTTGCGGTGTAATGCACAATACACCGACCTCAATTTATTTGAGGATATGTTTGTGTGCGCCTTGTTTGATGATTGATTGATTTTTGGTGTTAGAATGAAGATACATGTTTAGAATGATTGTAATGTTTGAATTATATATTTTATTGCATGTTAACATTCATGCATTTTAATTGTTCATGCATCATGGTTTTAAGAAAAATACGAAAATGATTTGCATGCATGATTTTTATGATAATATACAACAGGTCGTTGATGGAGGAGCTCGAGTTAGATTGCCTCGTGGTAGGCCAAATAGTGTCTACTCTCTCTCGTGGTAGCTTCAACGATCAAACCAATGAAAGAGTGAAATGAACGAAATGTACGTAAATAGTTATATGTTGGGCGGGATTTGAGTTTGGCTGTCCCAAGAGATTGGACCAAATGGTACCTACTCTCCCCTAGACGGTATTACCAACATTAACTGGACTGTTAAGTAAAATAAAAAAAATGAAATGAACGATGCCGAAATTGCATTGTTTTTATAAAGCAGCATATGCATAAAGGTCTCATAAATTTTTTATTATTATGGATTAACTTACTGAGCGTTAGGCTCATTAGATAAGCTTTGTAATGTAGGTTATTAGATAAATATTGTGGATTCTACTTATCGTGGATAGATGCTTGGGGTGGTGAAGTACGACCATTGCGGAAGTTTGAGGTTGTTAATGCAATTTTGACCGGTGGGCGACTCTTGTAAATGAAAATGTTTTGTTTGAAAACTAATGTTATGTTTGGTTTATAACTATTTTGTAATAACTTGGTTTTAATGTTAAAGTACAAGTATGTTTTGGTTACTTACTACGGATAGAATCAATTTTGATGAAGTTAAATAAAAGTCTTCCG
>QAOC01052795.1:15837-96376 GCA_003255005.1 Begonia fuchsioides | reverse complement strand
CGGCTCACGAGCCCAACTCGCGAGCTCGCTCGGTAGCTCGGGCTCGCGAAGCTCGCAAGCCTGAAACACCGAGCTCGAGCCTGGCTCGCTCTACCGAGCCGAGCCAAACGAGCGAGCTGGCGAGCCAGCTCGCTCGTTTGCCATCACTAATTCAGAGGTGCAAAAAGCTAATTCGAGTGCCGTCCGGGATCGAGCATCTGAGCACGCTGCGAGTGCTCGAGTTTTTGGACATGCCAAAGGAACTGATGAAGACCCTTAATCCAGATGAAAATGGCGATGATTACCAAAGGGTTGCTTCCATCCCGCAAGTTATTTTCACCTTCTCAGAGGATGATGTCTGGAAGGTGCAGTCCTTGGTGAGTCCATTCGACAAGAGTAGCCTTCGGCAGCTCTATTTCAAAAGTGGCACTCCAAATGTTAGTCGTCCAAAATAAATACGCTCCTAATTTTCAATCGAAAATATTTAGCACACTAAAGTTGATTGATATGGTTCATGAATGGAATATAAACCCTTGAGGTTCAGATGACAGGAATTGTCTCGTAACAAAAGTTTGCAAAGTCGAGTCATAATCGAGTATTGGATGCACTCTAAGATCTAGAGTATGCACTCTTACCATCACCACCACTAGTTGATTTGGACAGAATGGTTGCACTTACAAGTGATATTAGTCACTGATTCAATTAACATAAAAAAACAATTGTTGTTACTAGATTATTAGCCATGTGACAACAATTGTCTTGTGACAGAAGCTTGAAAAGTTAAGCCACAATCGAATGTTGTATGCACTTGGAGTGCTGAATGCACTCTAAGGTCTAGGGTATGCGCTCTTACCATCACCACTACCGGTTGATTTGGATACAATTGGTTGCACTTAAGGTCTTAGAAGTGATATCAGAGTCAATGTCACAAATTCGATTTGATTCACATAAAAGGCAATTGTTGTGGCTAGATTGTTAGCTATGTGACAACAATTGTCTCGCAACAGAAGCTTAAAAAGTTGAGTCACAATCGAATGTCGTATGCACTTGGAGTGCTGGATGCACTCTAAGGTCCAGGGTATGCGCTCTTACCATCACCAGTTTATTTTTTTATACTCGTTAAAACTGGTCAACCGTTACGAGGATGGCCGTAATTGTTTGATTATTTTTTTAACTCGGATTTCATTTTATCCGTTGATAAAAAATTCANTCCAACTTTAGAATTATTTAATTAAATTTTCACTTTTTGTCTAATTTTATGTACCATTTAAAAATATTTAATTAAAAAATATAATAATTTGAAAAATGAAAATAATGAATTGATGACGTGTCCGATTCTAAGACGAACACGTGCACAAAAGCCGTAAGATCGAAAGTAGGAACTTTGTCGGATCCCAGGGGACCAATTATGCTTTTCGAAATATTCCCACTCGCCGTTCGGGCGAGTTAAGTTTCTCCACATGGCCACGTGCACACCAGGTGTGCTTGTAAACGTCAACACGTGTCATTGTCTTATTCGCTTACCGTCATTTACCTCGGGTTGACGCCCAAAGCTAGAAAGACCGATGACCCGATTTTCTTTATCGGTCACTTTTTGACGGCCGAAGGAAGTGACTGGCGATAGCCGGTTTCCCAGATCAACGGCTGCGATTGGTCCACTTAACTACGAGATCTTGGTACTGTATTCGGAGAAGCTGTATTAACCACCGTCCATGGTAGTTACTCCCTATCTCTCTCTCCGACAGCTAGGGTTTGTATGAGGTACGCTTTTTTGCTGAATCTCAGAGTTCTGGAATGTCTATGGCGTGTGAGTTTGTTTGGTAACTGAGCGCTAGGTTTTTGAAATATCCATTTCTGTTAATTTGCGACTTCTAATTTTGAGGAGATCTTTGACTTCTGATTTGTCGAAAACAGTGATTCGTCTCCATGGACTCCTTCTTCTTCTCAGAGTAATGAACTTTCTGCTTGAATACCGGTTGTTTTGGATTCACTATTGAGCGTTAGATTACGATTAGAGTAGTTTTTGATTCGAATGGATCCGCGTAGTAAGGGGAACTCCTATTTCGGGAAAGACATTCAACTGAGCAACCAATCTTTATTAGTTCATCCAAATCCGAATACTCTAGTGGGGGCCAGATTTGAAAACGCCCTTTTAGATCATAGAATTGATGAATTTAATTATCCTCCTCCTGATCCATCGCCTAGCAATGTGTTTTCTAGTTCAAGTAATATCACTTCGAGTTCTAGTGCAAGCCAGGCCGAAAATTCTCCAGAAGATTGCGATTTTTCTGATGCGGTTTTGGGGTACATCAGCCAGATTCTCATGGAAGAAGATATGGAGGAGAAAACTTATGCTTCAAGACTCTTTGGATCTTCAAGCCGCTGAGAAATCATTTTATGATGTTCTTGACCAAAAGTATCCTCCTCGTGATCAGAACAGGCCTTTCAGTAGTCAATATGCTTTCAGTAGTGACCAAAAGCATAAGGCAGTTCAGGAAAGGAGTTGAAGAGGCGAGTAAATTTCTANGTATGCTTCAAGACTCTTTGGATCTTCAAGCCGCTGAGAAATCATTTTATGATGTTCTTGACCAAAAGTATCCTCCTCGTGATCAGAACAGGCCTTTCAGTAGTCAATATAATGAAATTTTCGATGATAATTCATTTGGAGAGTATTATAATTATCTCACTAATTTTTATGGAGAGAGTGATTATTTTGGGAATGATACTCATGATCAAGTCTTTGTGGAAGATTTCTCTCAGAAAGATCAGTCAGTGTATAGCTCTTCAAACAGTGTTATTAGTAGCTTAAACGGGACCTTGAACTCCTCAACTAGTTCTTTTTCAGGTCCTGAATCAAGTAATGGAAGCCAATCAATAAGGCAGTTCAGGAAAGGAGTTGAAGAGGCGAGTAAATTTCTACCAAATGAAAATGGTTTATTTCTTAATCAAGGGGCAGAGGCTGGTGACGTTTTCGTCAAGGTGGAGGGTGCCGAAGCCAATGAGTTGTTGCCACTCGAATCGAGGGGAAGAAAGAATCCTCTCAGGGAAGACAGAGAATCGGAAGAGAAGAGAAGTAATAAGCTTGCGGCCATTTTTGCAGACTCGACTTTACGATCTGAGATGTTCGACAATGTCTTACTTTGCAGTGCAGGGGAAGGGATGCGAAAATTGGCAGCCCTTCGCGATCATTTACAGATGGCGAAACGGAAAGCTTTAGAGCAAAACGGACAATTGAAGGGATATAACGGAGGGAGGGGCCGAGGGAAGAAACAGAATAGGAAGAAAGAGGTGGTGGATTTGAGAACTTTGTTAATTCACTGTGCACAGGCTGTTGCTGCTGATGATCATAGGAATGCAAATGAATTGCGGTTTTTATTTATTTTTTTACTATTTCACAAAAATTCAGAAAATTTAATTCCGNTAACGGAGGGAGGGGCCGAGGGAAGAAACAGAATAGGAAGAAAGAGGTGGTGGATTTGAGAACTTTGTTAATTCACTGTGCACAGGCTGTTGCTGCTGATGATCATAGGAATGCAAATGAATTGCTCAGGCAAATTAGGCAGCATTCATCTCCCTTTGGAGATGGAAACCAAAGGTTAGCTCATTGGTTTGCTGAAGGGCTCGAGGCTCGGTTAGCTGGCATAGGAAGTGAATTATATAAAGGTCTTGTAAGCCAGAGAAGATGCGCTGCGGATCTGTTGAAAGCTTACCATTTATACCTAGCCGCCTGTCCATTTCGAAAAATGTCAAATTTTACTTCTAATAAGACGATAATGAGTATTGCGGAAAATTCGAGCAGGCTTCATGTCATAGACTTTGGTATTCTTTATGGATTTCAATGGCCAACCTTGATTCAGAGACTCTCATGGAGAAAAGGTGGTCCTCCGAAGCTTCGAATCACTGGAATTGAGTTTCCCCAGCCTGGTTTTCGACCATCAGAGCGCGTAGAGGAAACTGGCCGTCGTTTATCGGCTTATGCGGAAACTTTCTCGGTTCCATTCGAGTACAATGCAGTGGCAAAAAACTGGGAGAGTGTTACCATTGACGATCTAAAAATAGAAGGCGATGAAGTCTTGATCGTAAACTGTCTGTACCGAGCGAAGAACTTGCACGATGAGAGCGTGGCAGTGGAAAGTGCACGAAATAAGTTTCTTCAAACCGTACGTAGAATAAATCCGAACATCTTCATCTTCGGTGCTGTCAACGGATCGTACAATGCCCCCTTCTTCGTCACTCGTTTTCGAGAGGCGCTCTTCCACTATTCTGCAATGTTCGACATGCTTGAAACCGTCGTTCCAAGGGAGGATGGAGAGAGAATGTTGCTTGAGAAGGAAATTTTTGGCCGAGAAGCTTTGAATGTTATTGCATGCGAAGGGTGGGAGAGAGTCGAAAGGCCGGAAACGTATAAGCAGTGGCAGGTTCGAATCATGAGGGCCGGATTCTCGCAGCTTCAAGTACACAGAGAGATCATAAAGGGTGCAAAGGAGAAAGTTAAGAACAGTTATCACAAGGATTTTGTAATTGACGAAGATGGTAAGTGGATGCTACAAGGATGGAAGGGAAGAACTATATATGCCCTCTCTGCTTGGAAACCTGTTTAGCAAATTATGCCGGTGAAATTACTCTTTAACGGAGATCTCGATCTTCTGGGATTAACTTTCGATTCCAACGATCTGCGATCGACGGTAATAATGGAGGTTCTTCAAATTTATTATTCGAAATGACATTATTTTTTGTTTTCCATTGCCTTGATTTTATTTTTCGAAAACTTGACAGGTGAGATCGAGAGAAAGAAACTTAACTGATGTAATCGAAAACCAATCCGAAGACCGAAACTCGAGCGAAGGCTTTTCGGGTTCTGTTTGCTGTTAAATGCGCGAGATATGTTCGAGTCCTTAGGGACCGATCTTTTCAATATGGCGAATTTTAAGGTATGTAATCTCGCATTCTTCAGAAGTAGAGACTCGAGATGGTTGACAAAAGAAACGCTTTGTTTTTAATTAGTTAAATACGTTTTGGGATCGTTATATGAGTTTCGATTCAAAACGAATAATATTGTCGAACTCGATTTCTAATAAGATTATAAATTTGTGGAAAAAATACTTTAATTAAAAATCCATAAATTAGGAAGAAAAATAGTCTGTTCCATCACAGTCGTCTGATCAAGTTGCTTGTTCTCCACTAGGAAGATTGGTTGGGACTGGGGACCATAAATAGATGGGTCCACATCCTAAGAAACATTGTAATACCGTGGGTCGTGAACTACATGATTATAGCCGCCAAAAATTAATAGCCGTAAGATCATAGCTAATCTCACGTCGCTAGCTATATACTATACATCCAAAACAACAAAAATAATTGGGCCCTGTGGGACCCGACCCGATTTGACATGGGTCTACACATTGATTCCGAACCGCTGACCCACTAGATCACACTGAACCGGGACCAATCCGATTCGAGATTTTTCAAGATCGAACTCCATCCACATGTTTTGCTGGTGGTGATGGCCAATCACAAACGCCTCCACGCCTAAAAGATCAGAGTTCCCAAATGAGAGGCAATGCACCGAATCATTTCCCCTGATTTCACCCGGCACTCGATACAGCGTCCGGTCGCCGGCCACCGTCATTTCGGCCCCGGCGAAGACCAACGTCACCGCCGGCAAATCTGTCGGCACGGGTTGGCCTTGTGGGATCCGGTAGCATAGATCCATGGATCCTTGGAAGACGAAATTCGGATCGTCCAAGACCCGTAACAGCCCGGCTGCCTGGTTCAGAAACTCTGTTCTTAGCGCCGTGTAGGCTGGACCGAGAAGGAATGTGAACTGGGTACCGGAGTCGACCATTGTTTGGCCGGCGCCGGTGTGGTCTGGTTCAAAAACCGATCTTTCGATGGGAAGCAATTTGTCGGCAACCCGAATACCTTCGAGTTGAACCGTGTAAGCGACCCGATCGAAATACGGCAATGGCGTCGACATTTGTACCAACGGCGTGTAGTTCAACGGCGCAAGCCAGGAGAAATTAGCGTCGCCGAGTAAAAGCACGCCGGAGAAATCCGAACCGGAGATACAGTAAGAGAATTTCGGGGAAGCCATTTGCGAAACAAAAGACAAAGACCCACGATTCATACCCATTAACCCAGTGTTCTTCGCATCTTCTCCATTAGAGCTGTAGATCGAATCCATACAGCCAAACACCATGCCGGAAATGTTGGAGTCTCCGATGTAAAACGTGTCGGAAGCGAGATTTCCTTCGGAGGAGGAAGCGTCGGCGTAAGATAGCATGGTGTGGCAGAGGCTGTTAGAGTCGCAGGACGCCGGAATCGTGAAATCTCTGGTCTGGTTAGTGCAGGTTGAAGAAGAACATGAAATGGGTAAGTATGAAGAAGAGATTGAAGGATTGAAAGTGAAAGTAGAATTCGATGTTTTGTTAGAGTGAAGCCATGAAAGCTCGCTTCCGGTGTCGATAACCATGGAGACGTTCTGCGGCGGAGTTCCGGCGGCGAGAACGACGGTGAGAGAAACGTTGTGGTGGAAGGGGAGCTTGTTCGGCGATCTGGGGATGGACGCCGGCGAGATTTCTTCAGTCCGGAGAGGCAAAAGAAGGATCTGGTTTACACAAGAACAGATTTTCGCAGTTCGAAGGAAGAAAAAACAAACCCAAAAAGCGTATACAAGAAATCCTCTCATCATCGGAGCCTATTCTTTCCGGCCGGCGCCGGAGAAACGAAGAAGAATGAACAAATCTCAGAAACAACTGTTCCTGAACAAGATTCTTCTCGGAGAGGATCTGGAAATGGGCTGCAATAGATCACATCCACCAGAAAAAAAAACCCTAAACATAGATTTGTTAGGTGAAATCAATGGAGATTTTGAATCCCATATTTATGCTTCTGCAACAAGAGTTGGAGCAGCTGGTGTTCTATTAAATCTACGTCAACCTTCGTGTTTTTTTTGGAAGTTGAGGTGGGCTCCAGCACGTTTTTAGAATTTTAAATTTTAATTACCCTTTTACCTGATTTTGAATCAGGTTTTTTACAGAACCCGGTTCGTGGTTTTTAAGCTCCTAAACCGTACAACGAATCCAAATTAAAAAAATATATATATATAATATAAAATTAAAATATTTTTTATTACATTGGGTTAATTTAGATTTTGAGTGATTAGACCTGATTTTGAACCTATTTTGAGTTTATATCATTTTATCCTACTTTGGGTCATTGATAAATAATTTGCTATATGATATTTGGTGATTAAACCTGTCTGTGGGTTCACATGTTGGTTAGGTTAGAAAACCCGACCAAATCACATGATTTTCAATTTCAACTGACTCTTCGGTCTAAATCTAGAGTACGGCAGATTATCTAAATGAATTATACCATATGGTTTTATTTATTAAATTTACATTCAAACGTGACATTGGTTATTTAATTAATTATATTAATTGGTAAGTTAAAGGACTAAGGAGGATATTTAATTATTTTTGTGCATTAATTACATCCCTACCCCTGCTGTTTCACTGTATCCTCACACTTGCTGTCTTTATCTTGTCGGGGAGCAAAATCAATGGACCGCGTGTCGTCTACCCTTTTGGACACGCAATTAGCTCCCTTTTATTATTTTTTTCAAATATAATTAGTAAATTATCACAGTAAATCTTCCTAATTTCTCGGTTAATTTTAGATTTTACCGTTCGAATCGTGTTCAAAATTGATGTTTTCAATCAATTTTCGAACCTTTCAAGCAAAAAAAAGGTTATTTGACTTCGGATTTTAAGTCGATTTTTGGTTTTAAATTGCAAACCAAAAATTAATCGAGTCTTGAGAATCAATTTATTGGTTCGGTCGAGTTGATTGATGGCAATTTCGTACTAAGACCGGACCGATTAATTGATTTCCACAACAAAATGGACCGAAATTTTGGGCTTACCCATCAGGCTCAAACCAATCTAGATGAATGTGTTCCAACTAGTGCCGTTCTTGCGGATTTCTCGCCACCTGTTCTCGTGTCTACTAGATGAATCTGAATTTGCTTCGATTGTAGTTGACTTTGCTTTTGAGTTGTTCGAAGATGTGCGAAAAACGAGTATAAGGATTAAGTTTCCAAGTTTTAATCCAGATTTTTCCGCGATTTTTTTTGCCGTTTTCGTCGAATTTGTTGCCGATTTTCACCCTAAACCCTCCTAGGGTTTAAAATGATTCGCATAGCCAGGACAACGTTTATAGCCATGGCTGCGATGGCTCGAGCTACCCGGTTCTGTAACGTCGCGCCTTTCTCTTCACCTCCATCTTCAGCTTCTTTGACCACGTTTCGATTCCTCCATGGTGGAGTTGAAGCGAGCCCAGTTACTCTTCAGATGATTACTTACGCCCTCTCTCACGCTAGGTCTCAGAAATCAGGTTCGACTCCCTACTTAGTTTTTTTATCATCGGAGTTTAATTACGCCTTTTTTTTAACAATTTTGGATCGTAATTTTCTTTGTCTTAGAGGAATCGTATGCGCAAGGTCTTCTGGTATTGGAGCAATGCCTCGCAAATCAGATAAGCGAAGGCCCTGCTACTGACGATTCAAGGGGATTGGCGTTGCTAGCCATTTCTACATTATCGTCTGAGAGGTTATTTTGTTTGTTTGTTTACTATTTGGCTAAAACTGGGTAGAAAACGACTGGAGAGTACAATTGATCAGGAAAATTACGCACTCAGCTTTAACTAATCAATGACCAACGATTTAGATTTATCTTTCACTCTTTTCTGCTAACTTAGATCAAGTTCATTGAATCCGGGATGGGGGTTGTTCCAGTTAGTTGTCGTGTTCAAACTATCCTTAATCAAGATTACCATTTGATTAATCTATGTGGAACAATGTAGACTTTGAATGTTCTCCTATCCATATATTTTTCCTTCTTTCTTTACGTTCTAGATGAGGTTGAATATGATTTCAATTTGATTTTTTCATGTATGTGGTTCCTTTAGAGGTGATGCGATTCATGCTGTGGATAAGCTTAAAAAAGTTCAGGATTTAGCATACGCTTCTCTTGGTGTTAAAGGTGAAATTTCGAGACTTGTTAGTTCACTTATTGGATCTATTGGGGACTTGAAATAAGCTGCATAACATCATCTGGGTTCCATTATAGTTGCTGCCATGGAAGCTCTTGTGGGACTTCATCTTCAACAAGGGCAGGTTAACAGTCTCTGCAATCATTCATCCTCCTTTATGTGTATAAAATTTGAATATATTTGTGATGTTTCTCAATGAGTAGGATGATACTGCATCGATGATCGCAGATAAATGCTTAGAGGTAAGCAATGAAAAAAATATAGAGATGATAAAAGCCCGTGCAAGAGCTGTAAAAGGATTGGTAGAACTTGTAAATGGTAATCTTGATGAAGGTAATATCACTGAAAATTGCTGTTACTCTGTTTTCTCTCTTAAATATACTGAATTTTTTGATGTTCTAGGTTAAGAATTGAGATAGCTTCTAATAAAGTAGATAAACGTAAAGATTAACACCCACAATTATATGTTTATAAACAAATAAAATACAACAATTAACAGGGATTCAAAGGTCTGTCATCTTTCACTGACAAGATTTGAGGATATGCCCACCTCTCTGTTTTTCCTCTTCATCCCAACTTGAAACTACCCTCCATTTTAAATAGAAATTGCTTTCAGTTTAACTAAAAAATTACTTATAAATATTTCTTAAAATACCCTTACAATGTTATATTAATTTCATTCCTAACATTCTACAGCTGGGTCTCTATTTGAAGGATTCCTAGCTAGTCCAGGTTGTGCTGGTGAGACTCAAATTTTTTGTTTTTCTTTATAACAAGCATGCACTTGATATTAATGTCATCATCTAGGTAGTGCCGCTTTGTCATGTGGAGAATACTTACATATCACACACAACTTTACGTCTGCAAAAGAAGCATACATTAAAGTTATCGAAGAGGGGTCAGAGAATAAAGATTTAAGCAATCCATTTGCGTTAGCAGCTTGTAATATGTCCAAGGAGGAAGTGTTTTTGTCTGCAACATGTTTATTGGGGCAGCTTGAGTCGCACTTATGGTAAATTTCATAATCGCCACTTTTTGAAGAACATGTAATTGTGTGATCACCTTACATTGTTTTTTTGGATCCTTCTAGTAACTTCACTGAGGCTGAGGAGATTTTGACGAGAGCATTGACTAAAACAGAGGAACATTTTGGTATGACCTATGTTCTCTTGTTTTAGGGTAACGTTAAGATTGTCTTCTTAACGTACATTTTTAACGTATTTTCTGACCTTTCAGGTTGTGATTTTGTTAAGTAGTGGGTTATTCACACTTTTATTGTGCCCTCCTACAGTTATCCTCTCTCCTATTATAATCATACACGTGGCCTCTAGAAGCTACTACTCTGTATATATTACGATAGTCTTTTCTTGTATTGAGAGTGAGGATCATAATACAAAGGGATTTCCTATAGTTCCATTTCTCTACTTGGTATCAGAACGCAGGATCTCCGATGGCATCATCAAACAGTGAAGCCATCTCTCAATCTAATCCCTCTTTTCCTCCTTTTCCTTCACAAGCACAAAGCCTTGCAGTAAAACTCACCTCAGACAACTACCTCATATGGAAAAATCAGTTGCTGAATGTTGTGATCGCAAACGGCCTTGAATGCTTCCTTGATGTAAGCTACTTATCTCCCCCAAAATTTCTGGATAATATTACTTTTCAGCAGAATCCAGAATATTCATTGTGGCAACGATACAATCGTCTCCTAATGAGTTGGTTGTACGTATCCATTTCTGAATCGATTCTCCCTCAAATTGTTTCTTGTTCTTCAGCCGCTGAAATATGGCAGGCTCTTGGAAGGTCTTATTCCTGTAATTCCTTGGCCAGAATCTCTGAGCTAAGGAGCCAACTCCATCATCTAAACATAGAGGGATTTACTGTCAATGAATTTATGCAAAAACTTACGGGGATTTGTAATCAGCTTGCCTCGATCGGTGAACCGGTATCTTCTAAAGACCAACTACTTTACCTGTTTAATGGGCTTGGTAGCGATTATAATTCGTTCGTTACAGCTGTGTCAAATCGCCTTGTAGAACCCACCATTGAAGAAGTTTTTAGCCAATTGCTGAGCTATGAGGTCAGACTTCATCGCCAAAATTCATCCCTACCTGTTCAGATTACTCCTCATGCTCTTGCTGCCACCGCTAATAATTTCTCTCGACCATCATCTCGCCAGTATAACACTACCCACTTGAACCAAAATAATAATAACCAAGGTTTCACTGATCGTGGATCAGCTCCGTCATCACGACCTCGTTTTGGAAACTCTAGACCTAAATGTCAAATTTGTTTCAAAATTGGTCACACTGCTTCAGTGTGCTATCACCGTTCAAATCTCTCGTTTAAACCCGCACCTCGTTCCATGAACACAGTATTGGGCCAACCTCCTACTCTTAGCCCACTCAATCCCCCACAACCTAACTCCGAGTGGTGTCTAGATTCTGGTGTTTCTCACCATTTTACTCCAGACCCATCCTTGTTGACATCTGGTGCTCCATACTCTGGCTCAGATCAGGTCCAGGTTGCCTCTGGTAAGTGTTCCTCCATTACTCATATTGGCACTTCCTCTCTTACTACTCCTTCTGGTCGTTCCTTAACCCTTCGTCATACTTTATGTTCTCCCTCTCTTACCACCAATTTATTAAGTATTCATCGTCTTTGTCTTGATAATAATGTGTGTGTCTCCTTTTTTCCTTTTCACTTTATCATCAAGGATTTGAAGTCCCAGGAGGTTCTGATGCGAGGTCCGCTCACTAATGGGTTATATTTCCTTCCTCGCACTCTGGTCTCACCAGTGTCTTCTTCCCTCGCACTTTCCTTGTCGGCGGTGCAAGATTTTTCCCTTTGGCACCGGCGTTTAGGTCATCTTGCGGCATCAATAGTCAATCACATTAGTAATTCATGTAATTTTTCTTTTTCCAAAACATCTCTGAAAACACTATGTCAAATTTGTCCACTCAGCAAAGCACATTGTTTACCATTCCATGTATCTCAATCTCATGCTTCGTTGCCTTTTGATTTAGTCCATGCGGATGTTTGGGGCCCTTGTTCTTCTCTATCCGTTGACGGTTTTCGATATTTTCTTCTTCTAATAGATGACTTTAGTCGATATACGTGGTTATTTCTTCTTAAAACAAAAGATCAAGTGACACCTATTGTTCGTCAATTCTCGGCTTATGTTCAAAATCAATTTGGTTACACAATTAAGACTTTCCAATCTGATTGGGGAGGTGAGTTCCGCTCCCTCTCCTCTTTTCTCCTTCAAGCGGGTATCTCTCATCGTCTTTCGTGCCCTTACACTCCTGCTCAAAATGGGAGGGTCGAACGTAAAAACCGTCACGTGGTTGAGGTTGGTCTCTCTTTACTTTTTCAATCTCATCTTCCTGAAAAGTTTTGGTCCTATGCTTTTTCTTCTGCTGTTCACTTAATCAATCTCCTTCCTACTGCAGTTCTTCATTCTGCTTCACCTCATAAAATTTTATTCAAATCAGATCCCACCTATGGTCACCTTCGGGTATTTGGCTGCCTTTGTTTTCCAAATCTTCGACCGTTTAACCATTCCAAACTTCTTCCTCGCTCACTGCCTTGTATCTTCCTTGGCTATAGTCAAAATCACAAAGGATACCTTACTCGTCATATTCCTACTGGTCGTATGTTTATTTCTAGGGATGTCATTTTCCATGAAAGTAATTTTCCGTTTGAATCCTCCTCCTCTGTCCAAACTGCCATTTCTCATCCGCAACTTATTCCTTTACTTTTTTCATCCTCCCTGCCTCCTTTAAGTTCTGTTTTATCTTCGGCCCATCCTTCCCCCACTTCAGCTGCTCCGACCCGTGTTTATTCTTTGCCAGACTCTTTAGTATCTTCTAGGAGTCCTCCTGGTGTTCGTCCCCCAGCCTTAAACTCACACCCTATGATCACCCGTGCTAAATCTGGTATTTTTAGACCACGAGTGTGGCAGTCTAAATTATCTTCTCTTCCCTCCGAGCCTTGTACTTACCTTCAAGCCTCTACTAATCCTAAATGGGTTCAAGCTATGGCTGAAGAGATTCAAGCATTGCATGCCAACAATACTTGGTCCCTCACTATTTTGCCTCCTGATGCCTCTGTTCTTGGGTGCAAATGGGTTTTCAAGGTTAAAACTAAACCCGACAGATCAATAAGTCGCTACAAAGCTCGATTAGTAGCAAAGGGGTATCATCAAACTGCCGGTTTGGATTATACAGAAACTTTTAGTCCCGTGGTTAAACATACCACAATCCGAGTTGCTCTATCACTTGCCTTATCCCGCGGTTGGAAAGTTCGTCAACTTGATGTTAGCAATGCCTTTCTCCATGGTGATTTAACTGAGGTCGTGTTTATGGATCAACCGCCAGGATTTGTTGATCCTCTTCATCCAAATCGGGTTTGTCGATTACATAAATCGTTATATGGGTTGAAGCAATCTCCCTGGGCGTGGTATCACAAATTACAAGCTGCTCTCCTTGAATTTGGGTTTTGTGTATCTCGAGCAGATCATTCTCTTTTTATTTATGACGTTGGCTCTGTTTTCTTGGTCATGATGGTCTATGTCGATGATATCTTGCTCACTGGTAATAATGAGTCCACTATTACTACTCTTGTCCAGTATCTTGGAAAAAGGTTTGCCCTCAAAGATCTTGGTTTATTACATCATTTTCTGGGCATTGCTGTTCATAGCTCAGAAAATTCTCTTCTCTTAAATCAATCTCAATATATTAAAGATCTTCTTATTCGAGCTCAAATGGAACATTGTAACAGTATCTCTTCTCCTATGGCATCTGGTCCGGTATTATCTCTAACCATGGGATCTCCTCTTCCTGATGGCACTATCTTTAGACAACTCATTGGAGGCCTTCAATATTGCACTATTACTCGACCAGACATCGCATACGCTGTAAATCGGTTATCTCAGTGCATGCACTCTCCCATAGATATACATTGGAAAGCTTTGAAACGGATTTTTCGATACTTGAAAGGCACTTGTGATTTTTCCCTACATTTTGTGGCCAATCCTAATGCTTCTCTTCTTGGTTTTACTGATGCTGATTGGGGATCAGCCCTGGAAGATCGAAGAAGTACTGGCGGCTATTGTGTCTTCTGGGGAACAAACTTGATTTCGTGGTCTTCTTCCAAACAGCGAACGGTATCGAGGTCCAGCACTGAGTCAGAATATCGTAGTCTTGCTGATACTGTCGCGGAGATATGCTGGTTGGAACGACTACTCTCCGACTTAAAAGTTTCTAATAATGGCATTCCTAAGGTTTTTTGTGACAACATTAGTGCCACGTATCTTGCTTCAAATCCAGTTCTCCATTCCAAGGCTAAGCATATTGAATTAGACTTTCATTTTGTTCGAGAGAAAGTTGCTGCAAAGGCCCTTGAAGTGCTATTCACACCATCTTCTTCTCAGATCGCCGACGGTTTCACGAAACCGCTTTCTCCTGCTAAATTTCAAGCATCAAGAGTCCAGTTACGAGTCCTTCCCCCTTGAGCTTGCGAGGGGCTGTTAAGTAGTGGGTTATTCACACTTTTATTGTGCCCTCCTATAGTTATCCTCTCTCCTATTATAATCATACACGTGGCCTCTAGAAGCTACTACTCTGTATATATTACGATAGTCTTTTCTTGTATTGAGAGTGAGGATCATAATACAAAAGGATTTCCTATAGTTCCATTTCTCTACTGATTTGTACAATAAATATTATAAATTATTATTTTAATTGTTATATGTTAAATAAGATCAATCACAGCACAACACATCAACGTATATAATAAGAATGTTTGATAAGAATGTAAAAGTAACATTATTCAATGTTTTAATGTGATTGATGCTTATACTATGAAGTCGATTAACAAATAGGATGCACAATTTTATGTAGGTTCTCATCATCCGAAGGTGGGGATTGTTTTGACGTGCATAGCACTCATGTTTCGAGATAAAGCGGCAAATGAGCGTTCAAGTTCACTCTTGATACAAGAGGTCAGAACTTATACATAATTCTGTCCATTTTAATCTTGTCGATGAGGCATAAAATTAATGTTCATCTCGTCGGCTCTTATGGATGAGTAAATGGGTTTTGTTGAAGTTTTTTCTAAACCAAGTTCCCTTTTAACTTCTTCAAAACTCTTTGGTTGGAGCATATAAATCTTTTCTACCCGTTTTTCTTGAAGAAACGCAGTTTTCACATCTAACCACCATTTCTGCAAGTCGAATATAGCACCCATCATTTGTTGAACGACAAGAGAAAATATTTCATCGAAGTCAATCCCTTCTTTCGGAGCACATTCTTTTACGACGAATTAACTCATTAATTTGACCTATTTATTTGGACTTGTGAAACATCTCATGTTCATTCTTGTTTGCTGGGGCATGTGATGGAGCTTTTCCTTTAAGGTTTCTTTAATTTGATTGGCAGGGACTTTACAGGAAGGCACTCGAAATGCTTAAAGCCCCCTCCTTGGATAGAGAAGGTTTAGATGGATCTCTGCATATATTTTTCAATCTCAGTCTGATATATTCATGGTTTATTTATATTTGTTTACCTATAATCGTGTAGAAGGCGAAGAAAAGGAAGATCGAGACGATATTGTAACCCTTGCAACAGGTGAGATCAAGCCTCTTATTAGAATCGTTTTTTCTTTTCGTTTGAAGCAGTTCTTCTGTCCATCACGTCGATAAAATTTAACAAAATGCGCAGTCATATTACCTCGTCACGAATTTATTGAACTAAAATTAAAGGTTTGATATACTTTTATAACGAATCTGTCTTTCGATGACATTCTCGGATCAATTTTTCACAATTCCATCAATGAATTACTATCATTGTAAATGGATTTATTCATCGACTTGATTGCGTTTTCAGGTGCCTATTCGGAAATTCTATGTCTCCAGCAGAACCGAAAGGCTCAAGGAGAGAAAATGAAGAACCAGGCTCAGCACGCATGGAGAAATCGGAGACTATCACTTACCGAAGCTTTGGACATAACCGAAACTCCTTCCAAAGTGCTCATTATTGATCCTCGAATCCGCAGAGCCATATAGTTTCATCTACAAGTAAGTTTAGGGAGTAATATTCCATCTTTTCATCTTTTAATTTTACTTTTTGATTAGCATAATTAATGTTTATTTTGATTATCAGATCAACTATTCGACAATAACCATGATGTTGATTTGATGAAAAATTTTGAACAATTGTTACATTGATGTTGTAAATGGAAGATTGGATTAGGGTTTACAGAGGAAGATCGAGTCCTTTCCCGACGTCAATTCCGATCACTTGCAGTATTCCCTTGTTCAAAATCTGAAGTTTCAGAAGAAATTTTTCAAAATCTTATGGTCGCCGGCGAAACAGTAAGGTTATAAGAGAGAGAAACTCACCAATTCGACGATGAAAATGCCGACGAGCCCAATCATGCATGTTCTTGAGTTCCATATTTCAGCTGCCCTCGTGAATCCAAGAAATGGGGGTTCGAATTTGGGCAAAACTTTCGGAGTATCCACCTGAAAATCAAAATCGGAAAGAGAGGTTTTCTTCGATTCAGAATGAGAAATTGGAAATGCATTATCTGGGAAGAGAAGAAAGAACAAACTCCGGCGGGAAGCTTCGCAGCTTGAACCCTCAATGCGATGCGATTCTTCCTCGTCCTCCGGCCGAAAAAGTAACTCCGATACAGAACGTGGTTCCTGTTCTGGATGAAGATCGCCGGCGATGGGATTGAACCTGATAGAAGAGCAGACGAAGACGCCATTGATCTGGGACTGCTCTTTCGCCCCTTTCTCTGTCTGAATACTGTATCGAATCCTATCAAAGTGCTTGGCTGGTGTTGTTCGGAGGGATCTCGACGGGTCCCACTTTCAGAATCATCCAATTCTGCGAGTGATCCAGAGGATCAACAAAGAACAAGACGGAGATTGGACAAAAACCGGGCCCGGCCTGCTCGGTTTTGTTGATAAAAAACTGTGAAAATTGGTCAAAATTAGATTTAAAATTCGAAATTGATCCAAAATCAGATTAAATCCAAAAATTTAACTCAAATATTATTAAAAAATTATATGATTTTTTATTTTAATTTTTGAATCGAACTAAATCGTGTGGTAAAAAAAAACTCTTCCGATTTAAACACAACGAACGGTATTTACTCGTCAAATTGTTCACACTTCACTTTTCTTTATTTACACAACTGAAGTTTTGATAGCGAAGTCATTGTCTCTAATTTAGATATCTGATCAAAATATTAAGTTTACCTTATTAGAATATTATCTTAATTTATCTTCTGACATGTTGAATTTTGACTGATTTAATTAAAATATTTTTAATAAATTTTATTAAAATAATTATTTATTATATTTACAGCACTGATCAAAATTCGACAATTCAGAATCTAAATTAAAAGAATATGCTAAGAGAGTAAGTTCAATGATCAAAATGAAAGGGGCCATTGTGCAAACATCGATAATGTTGAATGACCATCATCGATCAAAATGGATGTAAATCGACTCATATGCCAGCAAATGTCGATACATCGATACAAGTCGAATCGGGCACGAAATTGAGGAAAAATTTCAAGATGGCCATGAAGACAACGAAAGAATGGGTTGAATTGATTTTCTTTATAAAAATAAAACCAAACCAAGTAATTTCTCGTGTCGCAAAATTAACACGTCTCTATGGAATCGTATAATTTCAACTGAGAATACCGCTTCGCTAAGCTAGCTCGTCAGCTATGCCGGCAAAGAACTCATATGCTTATAATCTAATCAAAGATTTGATCAAAAGATAATCTACGGCTATGCTACCTAGACAAGGAAGTTTGTGTAGAAATGGATGCATGTTCAAAATCTAACCAGGGTTAGGAGTCAGTTGTTGACCTGAGTTAAGGGTCTTCCTTAGACTAAAAAGAGCAAACTTAAGAGAATTCCACCAAGCCCGCATGAGTTTAATTCAAGCACTGAACGACAGAGTACCAAAAAACAATTTATTGATTGGATTATGTTAAACATACTTGTCGGAAAATCAAAAAAATGGTCAGAAATACCTGATCATCTGAGAATCGATTAGAAGATCGACCACCGGCCATGGCTTCTGGTCTCCCGATGGTTCGGGGAGGAACTCGAGAAATCCTGATGCTGGTTCTGTTCTGTGAAGCTTCCTCTCAGCGCCCTTTCTTCTAATAGAGGATTCCCTAGCCATAATGCAAGAGCAAGGCCAACTATCCCTAAGATAGGCGCAGCAGCAGTAAGAAAAAACCATCTTCCTCTTCCTCTATTTGGCGTGGCATTCCGATTCGTTGTAGAATCGACAGAATTCAAAGTTTCTAGTTGATTCGATTCAATTTCTTCATCTATGTAAGCTTCGTCGGATGGAAGAAATAAGCTATTCTGACCTGGAAAACGCTCCTGAAGACTATGCGACTCGATTGCAGATTGGACGTTTTGCTTTTGCTCCTCGTAATCCTTATCATCGGTCGGAAGCTCATATCGGCAAAGAGGGCATGAATTTCGAGAACTCAACCAAGGTGAGATGCAGGAAGGGTGATAGAGATGAAAGCATGGTAGTTGATTTACATTAGTCCCAGTGGATAACACTTCCTTGCAAATTGCACAAGCTGACCCATCATACTTCTGATTGTCTTCACCAATAACAATCTGGGGAAGTCTTTTTACAAATTCTATGGATGCCGGAGGTGTTCCTCTTCTCGAGCTGTTAGTTTCTGCAAGATGCTCGAGCAATTCTTCGAAGCCTTGGGCATCAAGATAATCACCTGAATTTCCAATAAATGCTTGTAATCCAGATAAATCTGTGCTTGCATGGATGCTTTGCCTAAATGTACCTTCATATTCAGGAGATTGAAGTTGTCGAAGAAAGTTAAGATAATTGCCTTCATCTAGACTGGAGGCCATAAAATTTTGAGGCTCTGCTCTTGAATCAGGAGAATCCATGACATAAACCGAATGTTCTTCTTCTTCATCATCTTCATCTTCTTCTTCCTCCTCATGATCCTCTTCTCCCTCCTCTTCGCCATATGTGTTCCATAGGTTAAAACCAGTGTGCATGGGATCAATATCAGTATCGCTGTCACTACCACCATTGTTTAGTTGAGCAAAAAAATCCAAACCCAAGAACGTACCTCCGTCTATTGAAACATCAGATTCACCCCCATATGTACTAAAAGAAACAACATCATCACCTTGGCGAGACCTATAATGACTTAAACTAAAATTTGATTCACTCTCCCATGAAGAATCAAGATATTCTGCACCTTCAGCGTCAGCCTCAGACAGTCCTTGGCCCCATCTACTAGACCCGCTCGGAGTAGTTTGGTTGCTTGTGTTCATTATTCTATCACCAGCCTCACCATCCTCGATGAAGGATTGATTCTGCCTGGCAAGATTGGCTATGTGTGAGAACTGCTGGGAAAAAATAGACTCCACTGACTCTGTACTGTTATAACTAGTTCTCCTTCTTGATGACATCATGAGATGAGAATCCTGAATTGGGTTTTCAATGTCTTCGAGAAATAGAAATTTACAGTCCCCACATAAGTTCACTGCTTCATGATCCTGAGCTCCCTGGGTAGCGAGTGAAAGAACACTTTGGCAAAGACCACATACTAGAGACTGAGCAGCATGGTTGACAGCCACTCCACTATCTGGGCATATAGAAGCAGATGGATTGGGTGAATTTCCTTGTGAATGTTCATCCATTTGAAAACTGGATCTAATAGTTAAGAAAACGCAAGCATATTAGAAAACTACAACATGCTAAGAATTGAAAAAGAAGGGAGTGGACTGAAATTCGACTCTATGGGGGCAATACATATGGAAAACCATAACCAAATAGTAAAGAATTGAAAGCTACAATATTCATAATAGAAAACTACAATAACATGTGAAGAATTGAAAAAGAAGGGAGGTGACTGAAATTCGACTATATGGAGCCCGGAGGCAATAAATATGAAACACTATTAACCAAATTCTTGTCTGCAATTGAAGTTGACTGTTAGAAATGCTAGCTTAAGACCAAAACGACAAAGGATCGCACATAAAAGCCATTCTGATAAAAAAGGATGAGAAATAAAATCGGAGTGAAAATCATTTAAGTAAATAAGACAAATAAGCTGAATATGGCAACAATATGTAAACTGATTATGTAGTTCGAATCAACAAAAGAAAAATATGCATCAGTTTTGATATAAATCTCAAGAAGTGAATATAGGAATGAACCAATTAGAACAAATAAGTAATTAGAGTCAAGAAAGTTAATTCTTTCTAAGCTTATATGAATGTTGAAAGTTAATTCAGACCAAAATCTTACAATCACGCCAAAAATATACCCAAAATGAAAATTTGGGAAAGAAGTCCTCAAATTATCTTTTGCCAAAATTCACCGTAGGATCAGCCGAATTTTGTGATCGAATAATAGTCTCACATTAAACCTAATATCAGCTGAAATCTTCAAAACATAGTCAATACATGACGGCAACATCGAACCCAGGGTCATGAAACTTGATTTTCCCTTATTTCTATGCACAGAGAGCTGAAGCTAATAATTTCTCCGGTGATACAACCAAGAACAAGGCTCAACCAAACAAAATTAAAAATAAAAAACAAGATTGAAAATCACACAGAGAAATCCTCTTTTGGTGGAAGAGAGAAACAAAGATCCAAGTCAATAATAATCTCGAAAGATCCCAGTCGACGTAGAAAGCAATTGACTAAAGTTTAGATGAAAATAATTAAGAGAAAGACGAAGAAGAGGAAATAAGCTCTCACAAGTAGAAAATGGAAAGAGTTAGCGCAATAATTTGGTTCCTCGGCCGTAGATTTCTCCAAAAACAAACCGGAACTGGATCGACGAGCGAGGGTATGATTCGCAAGAATCGGAGCCTCGATATATTCCGAAAAAATCAAAAGCGGGGGAGGTCCTGAGTTTGGATAGAGAGAGAAAGTGAAGCTGCAGCGACGAACATGTCCAAGTCTTCAACAACCCGGGCGGCCGGGCCCCATTCCAACTTTAGATATTTAATCTATTTTTATCCTTTATATTTTATTTTTCTCCATTATATTTTTTTTATAAATTATGTGTCACCATATAAATAAATATTTAAATAATAAATTACACCAATCAATAAAGAACTCATCGTAATCAGTAATAAATACCAAAATTCAAATACTGGCAGTCGCAGCATGGGAGTTGTTACATCTAATGTGAGATAGCTCCTTGTGGACGCAGGTAAAAGTTTCTCATCTCTAGCCTATTGAGTCACCGTGACTTACTCCTCCACAAACTGTCGGGTCAGGGTGGGGGCCCTGAGGTCAAAAAATTGTCTTTTGGTAACATAAAAAATTACTCTTTGAAGTTAAGGGGTAGGAGTTTGCCCGGTCAGAGCCGGGTTGATTTCGAGGTGAATCGAAACCGGCATCGTAAAATCTAAGTTTGTTCTCGTTTGTTTCGATTTGATTTTATATTTAAAAAATATTTTTTTTAATATTTAAGTCACATTTAAGTAATTAAATCAGATTTAAAATCGAATTTTAAGTTTTTATACGATTAAATTAAATTTTAAAATAAATTTAAAATTTATATCCGATTTTATTTAGTTTTAATTTAAATTATTTATTATTTTTTTATTTTTGACCTATTTTTAATTTTTGATTTGACAATGTTTTAGAATTGAGATCGATAACAATTTGAGGAGGAGCCCGTACGAGTATAGTTCAGTTGGCTCAGAAATTATAGATTTAGTACAAGAGTCTAGGTTCGACGTCTGCGTTGTCATAATATATGAGTTGTTACCCTCAATGTTAGAGTAACTCTTTAGAATATCAGATAAATACTTTTTATTTTTAAGTCACTAAGTCATCGTGATTTAACTTTTAAGTCGGAACGTAGTAGAGTCGTGGAGCCAATAATTTTGCTTGGTATAAAATAACAGTTTGAGGAGGAGGATTCTGATTTGATTGATGGTTACAATATCTGTAACCACTGGTTTTTGGTTAATTCCAAAAGGGAAAAGCTGTGTCTCATGGCTTGAGCAAAAAGCGTTCCCGATTTTGCGTTTCAACTGATTTTGGGTTTCTTGTTCGCTCTGCATCCCACATTTTCCATCGATTCTGAAGCGAAAAAGTTCTGCGGAAGAAATCGGAATCTGTGCATTTCCACCATTATTGAATCGGCCTGCTGTTCCACTGAGTTGCAGCCCGAAGAGCGTTAATGGGGCTTCGTAGAATTCTCGTGTGGTTGTGGTTGAGATATGGTTCTTCTGCTTCTCGCTCTCTAGATGCTCTTCTCCAGGGCTTTTGCTCGTATCCGGACCCGGATTTTCTTACGACGGAGCTGTCCCGGGTAACTTGGCCGGAATCAAAATTTCAGCGTTAAGGCTCAGGAGTGGTAGCTTGAGGATCAGAGGAGTTGAGGTGTAAAAAGAGTTTGAGATTCCGGTCGGAGTTATTGTGGAACCATACGTTCAGAGGCTTTTTCTTGTGTATCAATATTTGGGAAATTGGTCAGAGAAGTTTTCCCCGCCGTTGTCCGGCTACGCATACCTGTCTCCGGTGATTGGTCTTCTAGCTTACGATGGTGCCTACTTATCTGCTATGAACATTCCGGAATTGGATTTGCAGGCGTCGGGTAATCCGATCATTATCAATTTTCCCGACGTGCAATGGATTTCTAATGCGACGGCGGCCAAGTGTGTTCCGTTTGATTTGCAGGGTTCCGCCATTTTCAGCGACCTCACAACTGGGAGCGAGTGTTCAACAAAACAGCCGGGGCATTTCTCGGTAGTGGTGGAGTCTTCAGCTCCTCCGCGGAACCGGTGCTGCCGAAGGCAACAATTAGCGGCGGAAAAGTGGAGAAAAACAGATCGAATTCGAAAGTGTTGCTGATTGTCGGATCAAGTGCGAGAGGAAGAAGAAAATGGATCAGATGATGGCGTCGGAAGCCGGAGAAGCTCTGAAAATCACCGTCGTCGGAGAACAAAGGCGCCGGCAGCTATTGTAACACGAACACAGCCGTTTCTTGAGTCTAAATATCCGCTCCGATTAGCATTCTAATCTTAGATCTTAGAAACTTGTTTCTCTAATTTTTAATCTTTAGAATTCATTGCAGACAGTGCTCAATCATTGCTCTTCCATGGAGAAATAAATTTTTCTTTCCTCAAATCTCATGATTGTCATTTTTCATCCATGGATTCAATCTTTTCCATAGCTCATACGCGTTCCGATCAGCGAGTTTGGTACAAGATTTCGACACGGGGGAAAGAAAACGAAGGATTTGATTTTCCCTCCCATGGCGGATATTGGCCGAAATTCGCAGGTTTCAGACCGAATCGGAGGAAAATGCTTTACAATTTCTCCCAACTATTGCTGATGATAGTCGCCGGTCAATAAGACCTCATACTCCGAGAAAAAGAGAAGGGCCGGCCATGGCTGCTCTCGTCAGAAATTCTGCCGTATAAATCTGGAAGACTTCTAGACCTAGAATTTTACATGTACCTGATCACGGTAAAGCAGTTACTTTCATAAACAGTCACCGCCATCTTCGTCTTCTTTCCCAATAAAAGATTAGGGTTTACGTAAAATGATAAATTACAGCCATGATTAGTAGAAATACTCTTACAGTGCACTGTTGTTACGACTGAAATTTACGGAAACTCGTCCACCGTCTCCTTTTCTTCGCTGTATATTATATTTGATTTCTTTTTCGGTGCTTCCCATAATTGATGATTCTGTGTTTCTCCTTTTTCCCTCTGCTGCGACAGGTGCTGAACCCTTTTCCCATCTTCAGTTCTTTGGTTGCCGTACAGATTCCGAATCAAAAACCGAAAATCAATGTCCGGTTTGTATAATCCCAACTTCTCCCCCGCCAGAGCTGCTTCTCCTCAGATTAGAGTCGCTCCAGACGTCGACAGGTACGCTCCCGACGCATTTCTCTTGATTATTCTCGCGAATCTTTCTTCTCTGAATGAATCGAGCGCCGGGAACCTCAGTCTTCTTCTGAACCTAATGATTTTCTAATCTTAATTTGGACTCGTTTCTACCGATCTGCTTCGATTGAATTTTGGATTTCTAGTCAGTATTTATCGGAGCTGTTGGCGGAGCATCAGAAGCTAGGACCCTTCATACAAGTCTTACCAATATGCAGTCGACTTCTAAATCAAGGTTTTCTGCTCTTCTTAACTTCGATGGAGTTTGCTACTATCTCTGCTTCTATATATCATCTTCATCACTGCATTACTACCATAGCTTGTCTCTTTTGTGCTTCCTGTGTAATTAGAACGAACAGTGATTTTTCAAGTCTCAATCTTAGTTATAGATTTTGCTCTAGCTCTGCTGTGATTTATGTTGGCCTTTCTTTCTTCCACTGTCCTATCTTTAACTGCGAGTTTATGGATACAATCTAATGGGATCAGTCGATCACACATGAAAATCTGTTTGGCATAATGCCATTCTTTTTTGTCGAGGAGAATTTGCTCCGACGAAGAGGTACTGAGGCACAAGCTGTTCTTGATAACATGGTGTGCTGCAGAGGTCTGTAGCAACATTACTGTTTAAACATGTTCTTAGAGCTGGACAAACTAATTTTCTGATTTTCATTGTTGATCCCATCTACTAAACTCAACTTCAAAGAGAGTAGGCATCTTTTCCTGAAATTCTATATCAACTTTTTTTTTTAATTTTGGATATCATTCTATATTGGTTTAACTCATGTTTTTACTGCTAGATGTGGCTTTCTCATGCCATAATATCGATGAATCTAGAAATTAGAGGTGAGTAAACATTTTACCGGAAGAGTAACAAAAAGAAAAGTCGGGATTAAGTTTTGATTGAATCTTTATCCTAACAAATTCAATGCAATGATCCTCTCTTGAAATTGATTCTGCATTGTGTCATAGACAGAAGGAAGTTTAAAACCATGAGTATTTGTTTATTTGCAGTTCTTTGTGGTCGATGCTAAAATGTGGGATTTGAGTGATCCTCAGTTTACTTCAATCTTACTAGTACCTTGATATACTTTGTTCAGTTTTTCATGGTGGGCTACTTCTATCTGTGCAGAAATTTTACGGGTTTCTGGAATGATGTCCAACCAAGGCTTCACTGACTTTGACAGATTGCGGCATAGAAGCCCAAGCCCGATGGCTTCTTCAAATCTCATGTCTAATGTTACTGGCTCTGGGTTAGGGGGCTGGAGCAATCTTCCTGCGGAGGTATTTCTTCACCAGATAATTGACCTGCATCCCAATTTCGCACCTGCAAAGTGTTTTTGTTGACTACTTTTACTATTTTGGAAACCTTTGCATTTAGTTTCTCTGATGCTACGTCATTTCAAATATGGGCTAATTTATCTACGATAAGTAGTATGTTGTACACGAGGATTACATTTGGCCATTGGTGTATGATCGAAAGATATCACATAGTTTAGATAATTTTTAGCTGTCTTAGGAATATTTGTTTTAAGGATAATTGCTGTCTTGCATCTGTAATTTGATATTTTGCCTCATTTTGCTTTGACCTGTTAAAATTTTGTTAATTATTCTGTTCACCATATATATATAGATACATAGATACTACACACATGCACACACACATATATACATAGTAAAAGATCAAAGGAAGGTACTTCCTGATTGTGTTTGAGCTAGAACGAATTGTTAGAAAATTTAAAGAACAAATTAAAAAATAGAAAATTGCAGTCAGATTAATCTGAAAAACTCATAATAAAAAAACCATGTAAAGAGGAGAAATTCGTTATAAAAGAGTATATTACAATATAGCAAGCTTTGCAATTCTAACTTATTTTTATTTAAATAAACTCCTATACAAGATCCGTAATGCCATAATCATGGTACTAGCACTGATACTTCTCTCAGATGGTGTATCATTTACCTCTTGCAGTTGCTATAATCATTGTAGCTTTCTATTGGAACAATTTAATACAACATATGTTCATTTCACTGCAGAGATTAAGTGGAACACCTGGAATGACTATGGACTGGCAAGGAGCACCGGCCAGCCCCAGTTCCTTCACTGTCAAGAGAATTTTACGCTTGGAAATTCCAGTCGATACTTATCCCAATGTAAGTATAAACTCCCCTTGTAATTTGATTTTAAGTTCATCTTCTTCAACATTTTCACTAGTTTATAAAGTTGTATATCTTGTTCCTGATGAGCAAACATCTGATCGTTTACTACTTATGGTTGTAAGTTTAATTTTGTTGGACGACTTTTGGGACCTAGAGGTAATTCTCTGAAGCGTGTGGAAGTTACGACAGGATGTCGAGTATATATCAGAGGGAAAGGTTCAGTGAAAGATCCAGATAAGGTAAATGGATATACATAGCCTTTGAGGATTCATTGATGGGTTAATGATAATGTTTTCTTTTTTTTTGTTCGGATTGATTTCAGTTAAGTTGGCTTTTGACATAATGTTAGTTCTGGTTTTGTGCTTGTTTTCTTTTTGAAAACTCAAGGAAGAGAAACTGCGGGGAAGACCTGGCTATGAGCATCTGAATGAGCCTCTGCACATCTTGATCGAGGCTGATTTACCAGCCAATATCGTTGATTTGAGGTTGAGACAGGCGCAAGAAATTATCGAAGAACTGCTTAAGCCTGTGGTATTTTCTCCAATCCCAGAAAATTTTGCAAATTCGTTTTAGTAAATGATTACTTCTACTATTTTATTTGAGTAATGTTAAGATTATCGTCTAAGTATGCTCTCTGATTGTAAAAGTTAACGTGTGAGGTTATAATTGGTCTACTTAAAGAGTATTTAATATGTTACAATTGAAATAATGACACCAATCACAGTACACAATTGTTAAGAAAATAAATTTAGCATTACTCATTTTATTTTCTCCAACCAAAATGCAAAGAATGCAATTAAGATTCAATTGGGCTGAACCGATGATTCCTTTTTCATTATGTTATTTCTTTTATTTTGAGTCAATAGACTTAGTTTTAAGGTTAATATAAATATGTTAGGTTTGTCTCTTGAGGAGATATCAAGAATTTAAAATAAATTTTGGAGGAGAATGAAACTCCATCAATTGCTCAAAAAGGAGGGAGATGAGAGCCTCCATTAAGTGTTCACCAATTTTGTGTTCTTATTCTTGGGATTTATCTCCTTTTATTAGATACTTGTTCTTTCTTTTGTGAATTTTATATGCTCTACCAGAATGCTAGTGGTGGCCTCTTTTACTCAGTATCTAGCCTGAAACCCCACTTGTTTTGTTCTTTTTGTATATAAACTCCCTTTGATGTGCAGGATGAATCACATGATTATATTAAACGGCAGCAGCTGCGAGAATTGGCGATGCTAAATTCAAATTTCCGAGAAGAGAGTCCGGGCCCGAGTGCAAGTGTCTCTCCCTTCAATTCAAGCGGAATGAAACGAGCAAAAACCGGCCGTTAAGAGCTTATTCTGTTCTCTATCCATAATGATTATTAAATGACTGAAATGGCTTCCCAAATACAGATGAATTAGGCATAACATCAGGGAAGAAAGCCTACACTTGATGCAAGTAAGCTTTCTGTTGGTTTCCTTTTGCCTTCTTATATCCACTCTCAGACAACAAAAGCAAAAAAAAAAAGATTTATTTGGTGGGAGGGGGAGTGACATAAGATTTGAGTTTTGAGATATGATGGGGTAAGTTTATGATGTGAAGTTATTGATATTCATTGAATTTATTCTTGTGTTATTGACTTTTCGGGGCGTTAAAACGCGCGATGCTGTTTTTCGATTATATACATAATATTATATTGTTTGTTTAGTTCGAGATCTTCAACAAATTCTCGTATCAGTCTCTCGATTGTTAAGTCTTCTCTTATCTGTATTTTTGCATCGGTCTCTCGATTATTAAGTTCTCTTATTTGTATCTTTGTTTTGGTATTGTGATCATTTGGTACGCTACATCGAGAATGAACTTAATTAGGACATATTCGATATGAGGCGATGCAATTGTCGAGTTTATCATGAATTGATTACGAATAAATCTTATATAATTTATAACATATTTATATAAGATAATATTATTTATGTATATTCAATTTTTAAGACGGTACCATTTATGGCAATCGAATCAAAATACCCAATAATTAAAAAATATTTATTCCCTCAGAAAAAAAAGAGTATCCAATCACAATTTCAATTAAAATTGTGTCAATGGCCAATCAGAATTAGCAGACTATCCTACACCGAAAACTTGTATATCGGTCTCCGACAAGAAAAAACAAACTTCGGCTCAAAGCTCCTCCAAAATCTAGGAGACATCAAATAATCGGAACGAAAATGAACTTTAGTCAACCAAGTCTGCACCGCTAACATACCTGGCCAGAAGCGACACGAATCTAAAAGGCGCACCAATCAAAGGAGCGTCGGAGAGCGGCACAGGCTGCATCTCCACATCTCTAGCCATAACTTCCTCCAGTGAAACATGAACAATTTCTTCATCTACATCAGATGCTTTCAGAGCTGAAATCATCTTATCATTCTGCATATCTATACTTGCATTTTCTTTGCTCTCATCTTTTGTCGGATCTGATTCGATAGCCATTGTCGTTGGATTTGTAGTTGAAGTAATCCCGATTGATTCTAGTATAGAATTTGTAGAATTGGAAGAGCTTGCAAGTCCATCGATTTGGTCCGTTTTTACTGTTGATGACGGTTCGTTACTTCTTTGATTAAGATCAGCATTTAGTTCATCAATCTGCAAAAGTAAAGTTTAAGTTGAGCAAAAATCTCTATTCAATCTTTTTGACAGATCTGAGCACATAGCAAAAAAAATATGTTAAGTTTACATTTTTAACATACTTTAATAAATAATTATTTTAATTATAATATAATAAATATATTTTAACTAGACTAATCACAATTCTCACGTCAACAGGTACAACAAGAAAATATGCTAAGAAGATAAATATAACATTACTCGAAAAAAAAATATCAACTCCGATGAAGCAATTATTAGAAACTAAATTGAAATCATTATGATCAGTTTGAAAAATCAAATCCTCACTTTTTCACGGAGCTCCCCATTTTCAGTGGTCAACTTTTCAACCAGTGTATATGCTGAGGCCGCTTCAGATTTCAAGTCCTGCTCAGAAATATCTCATTAGATCACGTGAACTAGTTCTAATTTTTCACATTCAATTGATTTTAACTGTCAAATTGTATTCTCATATGCCCCCATCATTATTTTGCAGCATTATTGTCGAAACCAGTGTTCAACTATCATAAAGTGAGAACTCAAAGTGAACCTTTATGACTTCTTCGGATGAGTGAGCCGAGGATGTTCTTTGCTGAAGAATCTGAATTTGAGATTGAAGTTCAGAGGTTGTTTCTGTCAACAGTTTGTTTTCCTGAATGAGATTATGCCTGGATACTTCCAACTCCACCACCTGCCAGGCTTTGTTTCAATTCCCAAATCAGGACAGCTCATTACCAAAAATGTAGAATTTGTGGGCAAATAAAGAAGGCGCTACTAGTTTTACAGGTGTTAATACAAACTTCTGAAATAAAGAACTACATGTCAGAAAAGTATGAATGTATTCACCACTTCCACTTACGGTTCTCTTAATACTAACTAGTAACTATTTTGTTTAAACTTGTTGAAAGATATTCTGGGCGAGTAATAATTAACTCTCCTTCCAATCTTATCCGGCCATAAGCAGCTCTCTCACTTTTTTTATTTTTCTAAGTCCCCTCCATACTCCCCACTAGTCAACTCCTACCTTTTCCTGTATTTGTGAGATTCGCCCAATACATTTAGATCTCCATGCATAAGAATAAAGCCTATCAAAATTATCAATGAACAACATGAACTATATATACAAATTTACCTCACAAACTCACAAAAGTATATTCACACTAAAACACATTATATTTATAAACGAAAAATACATAAAATATAATATCTAGCATAAATTTGAGGTCAATCTCTCTTTTACATAAAAAGCAGAGGTCGTGGTGGATATTAGCCTCTCTTTTTTCATGAGAATAAGGCATCAAATCCAAAAGAAAAACATCCTAATGACTTTATTACCAAATGTTAGGATCTATATTGCAATTAGTGATTAATTAGTAGAAATTGGAGAAATTTAATAGAGTCATTAATAGAAGTTAATGATAGCTAATGGATAGAGATGAGATGACGAGGATTATCATAGTAGAAGTGGTCAAGTAGTGAAGATTTGAGAGCCCTCGAAATTTTTATGTTGTACGTTTTCGTATTCATTAATCAATATAATCATTCGGATCCTATCACGAGATTCTTACTTTCTAAAGAGTTATCTTTCTATGGACACTCAAATCCAAAGGGAAACCTCTTAATGGTTTTATCACCAGACAGTTACCTTTTAGCTAGAAATAATTATATAGGCGTTCAAATCCAAAATGAAAACCCTCTGAAGGCTTTATCATTGAATTTTTTTAAATGAACAACTACCCACCAAAAAGAATTGAAAAAAATGTTAAAGAAGGTAGAGTCAACACTAGTCTTGTCTAATTTATCAAATTCACATTAAACATCCTAATCTCAGAAAAACTAAAAACTTACAGCTGAACTAGCCAGAAATCCATCACACAAACATGTGAAAGGAAAATTGATTCTTCCTCTTTTACCCCTAAGGAAAAAATCTTTCCTCGTGTCAAGTCATGGTCGTGTGTTTAGATATTACTTCGAACTCTTGAATGAAAATTCAATTAAACTCAATTTAAACATTTTTCATAAAAAAATTCGCAGGAGGTTCTAAGAAAGATTGGTTATGTCTGGGATGCTACGTACCTGAGCCTTTAATGAAGTAACTTCCCCATTTAGTCTGGAAATTGTTTCTTTCATAGAATTCTATAGCAACAACAACATTAATGTCAGATTTCTTTTACTGCAACACCTTTGACAGAAATGAATACGTCAATGAAAGACTAAGATGGCGGAAAGAAGTTTACACAATAAAGAATCATATTCATTTTAATTACCTCATTGAAAATCAAGGAATTTCTTTCTGCCTCAAGATGCTCAAGTGCCTCTCTTAAGTTTATCTGAGGCAATTTTAACCAGTAAAAATGATAGTAAATGTATAGACAAGCCAGCAATGTGATGGTTGATAAAATCTCAAATACCTCTTTCTGAATATACGCATTATTTTCTTCTTGTAAATGTTTGATTGTATCTTGTAATGTATCCTGCAATGCATATATTCAAATGAAAATGCACCTTCAGATGGTTTTATATGTTTCATAATTACCAAAATTTTCAGTTGATTTTGAAGAGCACTTTAAAAGATGTTTTTACCTGTTTTTCTAAATGAACATTATTTTCCCTTTGCAACTGTTGAATTGTCTCTTCTAAAGCAGCCTGAAGTTAAATAATTTCATTGCAGAAGTTGAAGTTATGGAGTTATAGAGTAAAGCCAGGGGTGCCCTTACCTCTCTCTGTAGCCACTTTGCCTTTTCAGCCTCTGCTAAGATAATCTATTCAACAAAGAGAAACTCTTTTAACGAAGTTTTCGAAGAAAACAAAAATACAGAAACAGAACATATGCAACCATGATATTTAACATTGTAGAGGGGACAAAGTCTGTTCCTCTTTATCTTCAATTCCTAGTCTTTCTTCACATATATGGGCTTCGATTCAAGCGTTTCGTGTTCGTGCAATAATGTTGGACAGTAAATACATAATGCAGTTTTTTTTAAATATTTACGACAAGATCACCTTCCATCATTTCCCACATAAGACCAAACGATTGCACACTGAGAAGCATCCATCTTTCTAATTGATAAATAATCGATTTCTAATCCAACATCAGGTTTGATCTTAAATATGTTAAGAAACTATCAATGTATTCTGAGCATAACAAAATTGATTAATATTCTATATCCAACAGCAGCTAAGGAAACAGATCCCAGAAATTATGATTTTAATTACAAAGAGAATTTCAACATATAAAAATAAAAAATAAATCTAAAACCAGATGGAAGGGATAGCAGACAGGGAGAAAACTCGACCGAAGATTCAAGAAAAACTCACATCTTCCCCGTCATCGTGTTGCTTCCTGTTAATGTTGACATCAGAAATCGCAACATCTGATAGATCAGAATGTTGATTTGGATAGCTCGCGTGATCGCCATCAACAGAAGGCGATTTGTTAACAGCAAAATCGATCTCTTGGGAGGTTTCTTCTGTGACCTTTGTTTTCTTTTTCTTATTCTTCCTTTTCTTCTTCTCTGCCTCCATGGCAGTAGCTCAAATTGGGAGACGTAACAGTTACCGGTGGGACGACAATGAGGCGACAGAAAATGGCGGTCGGTAAACTGCGCATCAGTAATTTCATAGCATACGACAAAAATGGGCTGGGCTTCCCGATCCGGGAACACTCAAGGCCCACGGCCCACGGGTGAGCTCGTGGGTTCGGGTCGGTTTTGATCAAGAATAAATCTGATTCGATGGATCCAGTTTTATAAAATTTGATTCGAATTAAAACCAACCGGGAGATTGATGTGATCCAGGTCCAACCCGAATTTTGGGTTAATTATGTTTCGGTTTCGTAAGATTCAAATATGCGAGTTATTGACTCAAACTAAACTAAAATTAAATTCTTTTTTCACAAATTTTAGATTTGATCAGTTAACTGACCCGAGTCAGATGGGTTGGGTTGGTTCCTATAGAATTGAATCTGAGCTCAATCTGATTCTATATTCGATCCGAACGAAATTCAACCCAAAATTTTAGATTATTTTCGATTAGTTTCACATCGATTATTTTTAAATTAAAAATCAATATTATCCAACCTAAACGACGATTTGGGTTACTTTGGCGGATCGTTTTGTTTGGAGTTTGCTTATAATATTTATAATTTAGTAAATATATTTTCTAATTTTATTGTTTTGGTCAAATTAAATTCATATATAAAATAGTATGTATTGTAACAAATTTTACCTTAAAACAACATATTTCTGGACATGGTAGTGTAACACGACCATTGAAGTAATAAAAACATAATAAATAATTATGAATATATTTTAATATGTTATTTGTATTTTTAATAGAATTAATTGACATTTGTCATCATATATGTACAAGAAGAATTTATAATAAAAATAATAATTTTGGCATTACTTCTTGGTTTATTGCATTTTTTTATTGTATACGATAAATTATTAATATTTTAATAAATTAATTATATTTCAATTGAATCAATTGATGTTTTGTAGTCCATTGTCAAAATAATAAATTATTTAGAAAAAAAAGAGATATTTTTATATCCCATGAGAAAAATAAGATAAAAAGATGCATAATTTAATTTAATTTAATGATTTATTTACTAGTGAAACTCCATTATCGAATGTACTTTACGAAGCTCGAGTAAAACTCACCCGTTGATGAAGAATTAAAAATTATTGTACTCAAAAGGCGAAATCTCTCGTCTCCAGACCCCTTCTTTCCGGCTCGACAGTTTGTGATGGAGTTAAATCACGATGACTCAGCGGCCTAGAGATAGAAGGCATTTACCTGATATTCTAATGAGCTACCCCAACATTGAAGGTAGTAACTCATGCACTAAGACAGCGCAGACATCAAACCTAGACTCTTATATCCAATCTACCATCTATGAGCCAACTGAATTATGTCTGTGCGGACAAAGAATTAAAAATTCTAACACGCAATTAAAGAACCCACCATATTGAACAGCACCAGGGGTCGGTTCATTTCGGTTTTTGGGCTGACGGACGAACCCAGAATTAAATCAAAACCGAATTCAAAAATGAAAACAGACCCAATTCAGTTGTTTATTCAGTCAATTATATCCATGGAGAATCCAAGAAACCAAACAATTGAACAGTTCATTTAATTTCTGCCCACTCCTAATCCCATTGATTCTTAGTTGCTCTCTCAATATTATTTTTTTTATTGTATATAATTAGATATCCGACCCAAATAATTATTTTATATATTTATTATATAAATTAATATTTGATACGTTAGCGTGTACACCGGAAAATTAAAAAGAAAAAACCAAAACAAAGTGTTGTTGTCCAGTGGGACAAACTCCACGAACAAACCAACTGAATGTTAAAATGCATGACTGCTTTTCTGTACCTGAAGAAAGCTATCTCCAACCTCAGCGACCTTTAGGGTTCATAATCTGGGAGAAAATGGTGCTCGGGGTCAACCCGTCGGAATCTTCGCTGGCCAAGCTCCGGCCGCCTATGCTCATGCTTATTCCGCTGCTCGAGTCCGTTACATTGCCTTCGAATCCGGGCGAAATCTTTGAATCCTTCTTCCCGTTCGTTTCTAAATCGAATTGATCATTCTCATCGGCTGCCACCTTGCCACTCTCTTCCGCGCTCTCCTGCAATTGCAAGGCGAATTCTAGGTTCCATAGAACGTCGCCCATTGACGGCCTGTCGATTCCTTGGTCGGAGACGCATTTCATTGCAGTTTCCGCGAATTTCTTGAAACATTCTTGGGCGATCTTCCCTTTCAGAATAGGGTCGATCGTTTGCTCGAGAATGCCTTTGTTGTGGCAATGTGCGGCCCACTCCGCCAAGCTAACTTGCTCTTTTGGTAGGCTCGGGTTTAGAGCTGGCCGAGCGCACAAAATCTCGAAAAGAACAACTCCGAACGAGTAAACATCGGACTTGTCCGTCAGCTGTTGTCGCCTGAAGTATTCGGGATCCAAGTACCCGAAACTACCCTTTACGACCGTGCTGACATGTGTGTTGTCCAATGTGGGACCCGTTTTCGACAATCCGAAATCCGAAACCTTGGCCACCCACTTCTCGTCCAATAGAATGTTGGTTGTTTTTACATCTCGATGGATGATCGTATGCTTAGCGCCGGTGTGAAGATAATGCAAGCCTCTTGCAGCTCCTATGCATATCTCGAGCCTCTGCTTCCATGGCAATGGCGGCTTTTGGGTCTTGTAGAGATGCTCTCGAAGAGTTCCGTGGGCCATGTAATCATAGACAAGAATCATCTCACAATTTTCCTCACAATAGCCGATTAAAGACACAAGGTGGCGATGTCGAAGCTTCGAAAGCATTTCGATTTCGGTTTGGAATTCATGAACTCCTTGCTCGGAGAGCGGATTTCCTCGTTTAATGGCGACTATTTTCGTACCACCGTCGATTTCTCCCTTGTAAACCTTTCCAAATCCTCCAACACCTAGAAGTAAGGATTCGTCGAAGTTCTTGGTCGCGTTCTTGATTTCGGAGAATAAGAAGTGATGACAAAGGTTTGATGGGAGAGACGATGTGTAACTTCCGGTAGTGTTCGTCTTTGCGGAGCCCGCAGTGTGTGAATTGCCGTAGAGCGAAAGAGGAAGCCATCCAGATGGCCCTTCGCTAGCGCTCGATTCCTTCGATTGCTTCCTTCGACGGGAAGCAGAAAGGAGAAAAAACCCGACGATAAGCACTAAAACAGCCCCACCGCTAACGCTTCCGGCGATGACAGCCGTACGATTCCCCGATTTCCCATGATCGGACGATGACACATGTGTCGCCGGATCAATCTTGTCTTGTACCTCCGGTATCGGATTTGTACCTCCTAGATTCCCATTCGTATCATTTATTTTGAATATTTCCACACCATTCAAGATGGCGTCATAATATTGGGTGGAAGTACCAGTGCTCGGATGGAGATCGATCCACAGATCTTGCCGTGGACTCCCAGTCGGAACAAGAACAACATAATCCTTATACACAGGAATCCCATTTCCTCCAGCCCAGGCAATTACATCTGCTTCAGAAGTAGCCGTTTGATTGTTAAGAAAGATCTGAAACACCCTCTGATTAACCTTGTAAATAATGTCTGTAATCTCACAGAAATGAAGCCTCACAAGATACGAAAATCCAGAATCAATCGAAAACACCCAAGTCAAATTGAAATTCGCATTCACAGCTGTGGTAGGACCCATCGATCTTGCAGTCGAATAAACATCGAGAGGCGCCGTATAAGTCGGGATGCTTTTCGGGTATGTTATGGTGAAGTTTGATTCAGCTGCTAAAGTGACCCCAAAAGCTGCAGAGAAGATGTAAGCTGCATCATCAACCCAAATCCTAAACAAACCAGTATCTGCAGGAGGCAAGATATTGTTTCCTCCAACGTTCAATCGATAAACATTCTCCAGAGCTGTGGAGTTATCAATGTTAAATGGAGAATTTTGACCCACGATCATGGTTGTTCCATCTGTAGCACTGTACATATCCGGCATAGACACGATCTCAATCCCGTTAACGAAAGCATAAGCATTGGAGGCAGTGGAAGATGGAACGAAGGTGACATTCAAAGCTTTATCCTGGACATTAATGGAGTATTCCTTTATAATATATGCAAAATTCAACGCCTGAGCCGTCTGAAGAGCACTGAAATTCTTGAGAAGAGTGTAGGAATTTGCAGTGACGGTGAAAAGAGCGTTGGAAGCGTTGAGCCCGTCGTAGGAAGTAGGGTAAAAGTAGAGCCGGAGAAACAGCCGGCCGCCTCCGACGGGGAAATTATATGTGAAGTTTGACCGGAAAACCCGAGAAGTCATGAAAGGAACATCGGAAACTGAAGGGTCTTGAGTTGTAGCTTTGGATGCGACGGAGTTTCCGACCGGCGGGGCAAATTCCGACCCAATATCGGTGACCCATGACCGGCCGTAAGGATCGGTGGCCTGGGGAGGTCCTCCACAGTTTATCAAGATCTTATCAGAAGGCACATAATCAGCAGCCAAAATCGCATGAATGGTGCAGAGGAAGTAAATGAGAATCGAATAGAACTTGAAAGAAATCTCCATGGACTCGGAATTGTAGATTTTTCTTCTCTCAATCTCTCCCCCACGATTTGAATATTGAACTGTAAGATCTTGAGATGTGAAAATTACCTCGCCGGAGATCGAACCAGAGACACAGATACCCGATTCTAATGAGCTCAAGAACAATTGTAGGCCGAGATCTAAGCGGTCGAAGCCCTTATGATAAACGAAAAACGAAATCCAGAAAAGAAAAGTAACGGAACACACAGAAAATGAAAACAGTAACCCAAACAGTTTCAGATCGGAGAAGACGAGACCCGCCCACGGTAGCCAAAATCAGGAGGTAAAATGGGAGAAGATCGGAGACACAAAATCAGAGGAGCGAATCCATTTTCACTCCATTTTCAGAGCACCGGCCAGAACTCAAAGAAAGATACGGGAAGAAACCAAGTAAACCTTAGGAAGACAAAGGATTTGCAGAGAGATTTAGAAAGCTCTGGAGCTGCGAAAATGGAGAAAGTAGTTGAAAAGGGTTGGAGAACTAGTAAGAAGTAGAAATGGAAAAGAAGAACACCAGCTCGTCTATATAGTCAACATCAGACCTCTACTAATTACTGCTGGGATCCGCAATTTTTACCAGCTGAAGCTCGATTTGGATTTGGGTCTAGGCGAGATTCAGGGGCGAAGAAGACGCGTTTTGGAAGGCGTTGAGCTCGGATGGGGATGGCTATGGTGAGTTGAACGGGGGTTGGAATTGAGTGATTTAGAAGGGACAGCCCCTGTTTTACGTGGGCGAAGACGCGTAACGCTCACGCGCTATAATTTATAGTTTAATAGTAAGCATCGACGTAGAAAATGTGCGCAAGAAGTAGGAGATTGGGATTCAACGTGACAGCAAGAGCTGCAATTGCTAAGTTGACCCAAAAGGATTAGCGTGATAGTTGGGAGGTGTTCATTTGCTTTCTCTTTAAAACTAGAATTTAAAAAAAAAAGTCATCTAGATTACGACATTTTGAATTTAATATTTTAAAACACAAAAATAAAATGGCAGAATTAAAAAAAAAATCAAACCCGGTTTAGATTCCGAGCACGAGCGTTTGAAAGTGCAACAAGCCAGGAGACAGAGCTCTCTATCGACTAAGGAACGAAGCCGGTGGCCGGACGTAGCTAAAACCCATGAAGGGATTTCCACCTCCCTTAGGACTACCGACCGGAGAATCGGCGATTGGCATGTCGGTCCAGTGCTTCTCGAAGTTGGCAACACAATGCTTCCCGGCAATTTGAGGGCGAAAACTCGGTTCTATTCCTCTCGACTCCAATTTCTTCCAATTGATCGGTTTGAACCATATATGGCGCTTGATCTCTTCGCCGCCCATCAGCCCGTTTCCTAGTCGCTTGCTTGCATCCTTTTGTAGCAGCTGAAAATCCAATCAAACTGTGAATTAAACGACTGTAACTCGATAAATGCGCTAACTATCGTAGCTCGAAAAAAGTGTAAACGATTCTCGAATGAAGCCACTCGTCATAGTTATTCTATCTATTGATATTCAAGATCGAGGAACTTGATATGAAATGTAAACATAATCTAGAATTCTTACTACTCGAGGTGTAAAATTTCAGAATTATAAATGAACAACTAGGTCCAATTGCATTTACGTAACTATGAATTTAGATGAAATATATTTACCCCTTTCAAAAGTGAATGTGCTTCGCTCGACAAAAATGGCGGGAGCTTTATCTTATCCTTTACAATCTTCTGCTGGACTTTGTCTCTGTTACCAGTGAATGGAGGCTGCATAAGTATAAAACAAACAGTCATGGAATTTTTCAAAATTGAAATGTCAACAGATCTTTTCACTTCAAGATTCATCAGCAATTATAATCTAGTGTAGGGATTATCAAGTGTCCCCACTCTCAATTTCTCATGATAGCGAAGAAAATTGAAAAAAAAAAATCTTTTTTGCATGCTTAAAGAATGATTCCGCCACAAGAAATAAATAGTTAAAAAGAAGAGAAATCAACCTTTCCAGTGAGCATCTCAAACAGAAGAATTCCCACGCTCCACCAATCAGCAGCCTTATCATGTCCTTTTCCGAGAACTATTTCAGGTGACATATATTCGACCGTTCCACACATAGAATTATTTCTTGTATTGGCATCAAATTGTTTCGCCAGGCCAAAATCAGTCAGCATAGCCTGATTCATGAAGGGGTAAAGATCACCCAATTATATTTTCCAAGATCATAATAAGACATACAGGCCTAGGCCACAATAAAAAGGAATCAGAAAAAATAATACATGGCCATCAATATCTAGTAAGATATTTTCAGGTTTAAGATCTCTGTGCATTATCCCATTGTCGTGGAGGTGAGAAACAGCAGAAACAATCTCAGCAGCATATACACGAGCAAGCTCCTCCCTGTGACAATACAAAACAGCTTATAACTTCATTCAGGCTTCTCTAACAACAAAAATGGCTCAAGTCCTAAAAACAGTAAATAAAAAGAAACCTGAAAAGGCCTTGGTGGTAAAGCTGAAAGAAAAGGTGTCCCCCATTTACAAAATCCAGAACAAGATATAGTCTATATTTAGTCTGCATGAGTAAATAACATAATAAGCACAATGATAAAAGTTTTATTCAAAGAGTAATGCTAAGTTTACATTTTTATCATTTTTTTTTATTTACACGATGATGTGTTGAGTTGTGATTAATTAAAATGCATTTAATGTATTATAATTAAAATAACTATTTATAATACTTATTACATCAATCACAACTCAATACGTCAACATGTACAATAAAAAAGTAAATCTAACATTACTCTTATTTAAACTAAAAATCAAGCTTTTAATGGATGGATTATATAAAGGTTAATGTACTTAAAAATATGCAAATTCTCGCTATAGCCAAAGGGAATTTACTTGAAAGGAGTATCTAAGCTGGACAATGTAAGGATGTTCCACTTTTGTCAAAATATCCCTCTCTGCTTTCATGTATTCAGCATGATTTTTCTCCATGATCCTGTCTTTCCGCATAACTTTCATTGCATAGATCTCCGACGTACCCTTTTTCCTAACTTGATAAACTTTTGCAAAAGCACCAGCGCCCACAACCTTTAAAATCTCAAAGTCGTCCAATCCAACACCTTGTGCCTTTGTGGGATTCATAATCACACCTTCAAGAGCTCCATCCACTATATCATTATCATTTGAAGGTTCCAAAATTTCTCCAATATCATCCTCACTTATAAAATCAATTTGGTCTCCTGAATCCTCGCTCTCATGAATAGTGAGCTCGCTGAGCCCAAATGACTTACTTACGAACGAAGAAGGGCCAACCAGAGAATGTGACCTATTGTGAATGACTTCTGGATCATCAAAAACAAGCTTTCTTTCTCCTTCGAGATCAAGATTGGCTGAGTCAACTTCATTAAAAGGTACAGCCCCAAAAACATCAGAGAAATCTAGCTCAACATGATCAACAGCCACAACATCAACAGAATGGCGAGGAAAAAGAATCTGATGCTGAATAAGCTTGGGCTTACTGGAATCCGTCAAACAAGAAATTTGAGAGGCAACCATGCTATTGAGGATGAAACAATGGCAAAGGAGCACGGAAGGTGTGTATAAAGAAGACTCTACACCAAACTGATCTTCCCGTTATCTAGCAAACAAACTGCAGAGGGACTTCTATCTACTGCCGTAATCAATAGGAAGTTCACGAAGGCAAATGCAGTCCCCAAAAATTTTGGCAATAAGCAACACAAAATCCAGAAGAAGATGTTGAGTTTGTTTCCCGTTAAACAGGAAATGAGGGATGCTCCAGTAGTTGTTGAATTCATGAAGATCAAGCTGTTGAATCTGAAAGGCAAGAGAACGGAAAATCTAGTGAGCGATTCAAACTTCATCCCTAATTTTCATAAGATTTCTTATGCAACAAATAACGTGCTCCTTCACAATTAAATGATCAAATCTAGTTTTTTTTTTTCATTCGGTGTTGCTGAGAATGAGATAAATCCAGACCAACTTTGAAATAATAAGTTCGACTCAAACAGCTTGAAAAAAAAAATTGAAGAAAAGGAATTGAAATAGGAAAAAGTATCCATATCAATTCGTCACCAGCGCCACGCAATTGACGAAATCGGCAGCCCTTTTCAAGAAGATTAAAAAAGTATCCAGAAGGCTCAATTAAGCCAAAACCACAAGAAAAGTCAAACTAGAAAAAAATCAGCCATCAATTAACATTCTATTCCAACAAATCAAGAACAAAAACAGCGTTTGACTGATGAATTCAATCCAATTACCATAGTTTTCGAAGCAAATTAAAAACAAAGCAGACGAAGCGGCAAAACGAAGAATGAAAAACGGACCTCGAAAAACGCGGAGAGAACGGCGATCCGGAGAAACTCGGTAGCGTTTTTTTTAGTGGGATTAAGAAAGGAAGGCAATGGCGTCGATCCTTTTAAACTGGATTGTAGGGCTCCGTGGAGTCCGCAATTCTGGATGGGCTACGAGCCCTGACACGTGGCGTGTTTGGATTGGTTAAAGGAATTTGTTTCGTGACGGATTTGGGTTCTATGGAACATGAGCGCTTTTATTATTCTTTATATTTTTTAATTATTTAATTTTTTGGCTGTTTTATTATAATTATTAAGCTAAATATTAATTTGGATCTAGAAAATATGGGCCGTTGGATTGAATCTATAAAATATTTAAAATCAAATTAAGTTATAGATAGGGCGGTATTATTTATTTTTAATTTTTAAATTAAAAAAATAGCAAAATCAAATTCTAAAATATTTATTTTAAAATTATAATTAAAATATTATTACTAAAATATTAAAAATCAAAATCTACCCGAATCAAACCAAAATTTTACTTAGTCGATTGGGGAAATTGATATCGAATACCAATTCAACCTAAATCAATGGATGGACATTTGTCAACATTCATACTTGCAAAGTACACAAGTAATTAGTTGAGTATAATAATATTCAAAATTAAAAATAATTTGGTTGAATTTTCTTAATAAATGTTTATTCATCCAAATTGATTATTTATTTATTTATTTATAATTTTTAATGTTTAGGGTTACCATTGACTTTCATCAATTGATATTATGTGCATTCATCCCCCATGCTTTGTGATTATAAATCTATAGTTTATAATTATTGTTATAGACAGCTCATTCATGGAACAAAAATTAATCCTCTTGCGATTTATAACAAGGCTATAGAAAATTTACGATAATCCATCGAGATAAGACATTCTACGAGTGAATATTAGTTAGGGGTGAGCAAAATCAGACCAAAATTGTAAACCAGACCAGAACTTCAAATCATACCAGAACTGTCAGTTTTAATCTGTTGTTGGTTCTAAATTTAAAAGATTGTAATTTATGGGTCAGTTCTGATCTTTAGAAGTAAAAAAAAAACGTAAAATCAGAACCGGAACTATGAGTCAAAAGTTCTAAAATCAAATAAAACTGGACCCAAACCATAATAAAATCCGATATAAATCTTAAAATTGGTTAGATACCCGCCAATTACTTAAAATTCAACTCAAATATAATAAAAATATATTTTAATTTTTTTAAAATATAAAATAAAATATGATTAAAAACCAGAACTGTTAGATCTAGTGCCGACTCCAAAAATTTAGAACCGTAAGTTCCCGTTCTAATTATATTTCACGATAAAATCAAGGCAGAATTGCATATACTCACCCCTAGATTAGCCAACGAAATATACCATTTGATACTTTTATATAGCAACCAAAATATTATAGGATCGAAATCAAATAAAATGATATTTTAATTGTAATTAATTATCATTTGTAATTAAAATTTTAATGATGCGTTGATAAAAGAAACAACTATGTAATCATTTTTATTGATAAATAATTATAAACTAGACTAATTTCTTAAGAATGATAAAAATAAATAATCTTTTTAGAACAATTAAAATAAAATATTTCACGAAATTGTGTTCGATTTAAAATACCTTTAAAAATGCATTTAATTATAAAGTATAAAAATGCAATTTTGAAGGGGAAAATACCAAGGATTTCCTAAAAGCTCTTTTAATATATTAAAAATACTAACAATTTCCAATACTTATGGGTGGTTGTCGGATCGGATTGGTTCGGATTGTTGTCGAACCAATCCGATCCGACAGAAATCGGATTGGAGTAGGGAGATCCGATCGGGTTGACTCCAGAAATCAATCTGAATCCGATCTGATCCGAATTCCTGCAAATTTTTCGGATCGAATTTCGGTCGACCCCAGGATCGAGGAAGGGTCGACACAATTGAATATTTTAGGTCGACCTCAGGATTTAACAAGGGTCGACACAAGTCACTCTCGGGAACTTCTTTCGGTCGATACAATAGACGAGCGGTCGACACAAGTCACTCTCGGAAACTTATTTCGATCGAACAATTCTATATTTTAGTATATATAGAATAGTCTTATATTTATTTTTGTGTAATAAAAAAGTCGATAACATGTCAAACCATTATTAATATAAATATTATAAATTCTATATTTATAATTTACTTCATTAATATAAATTGTTTGGACATTTAATGAAATATTAAGAAAGTAATATTGGATTACTCGCTAATTTGATGGGTCAAGAAAATAAATATTGTTTAATATGTCTTAATATTTTATTATATTTTTATTTGAATAAAAGTAGAAATTGGAACACTTTATAATTTTTTATTTCTTTCTTTTTTGGGAAAAGATTTCAAACATGTTTTTTTGGAGACAAGCTGGGCTCATTCTCCATTGACAATCTACTTGTTTGTACTCATAATTGATATAATATAACCATGAGTATATCCCCAAATATAGGCGTAGACAAAATCAGACTGGAACTGCAAATCAGACTGTAATCGCCAGTTTTAATTCGGTTCCGGTCTTTAGAAGTAAGACCGTGAAACTATAACCGTCAGTCAAAAAATTCTAAAATCGAATAAAGCATGATACAAACCCTAATAAAATTTGATAAAAATACAAAAATTAGTTATAAATTTACCCAATTACATAAAATCTGAACTAAATATAATAAAAATATTTTTTTTATTATTTTATTTTAATTATTTTTAATATAAAATAAAATCGATTTAAAATTGAAACGGTACTGGAATTATTGGTTTCGCTTTCAATTTCAAAAATTCAGAATCATGAGTTTCGATTTTGATTTTTTTAGAAAAACCAGGCTGGACTGGCCTGTGCCCACCGCTACTCGGACATCATATAAGATCAAAATACATCATCAAAGTCTATACATATTATTTAATTACACTGTATTAGGATATTTCTTCCCTAAAAAACAAATTGCCATAGATTATATAAAATTAAAATAATATTATTATTATTAATAAAAAATAAGAATTTAAGAAGTGATGAACTAGCCATGAGCTCATAACCATGACCTCAGCTCAGTCGTAAGCTACGTACCTCTTTTATGTCACGCACTATTTGTCCCCCTATGCCCTTCCTCCAATCAGTTTCTTAGACAAAAACTAGATAACCTATCATAGAGCGCGTTATATAACATGCAATGAGATTCGCGTGGGGAAAGATTCTAAAGTACCATTCGAGCTTCAATTTTCTGAGTATTTATCGGAGGCTGTCTGAGCCTAGGTTTAGTCTTTCCCTCTTTTACTTAGCCTCACTTGCCGGAGAAATGGAGAACGCTTTGCCGGAGAGTTCCTACGGTGACCGGGAAAAAGCTACAAATGAACTGATTCGTGGCCGGAAACTCACCCAGAAGCTACAAACCCTTCTTCAGAGCTCAGCAGCGGGTGAGATCTCACCCGTCACTCAGGATCTGACCCTCGAGATCTTGAATTCTTTTACGAATACTATCGCTATGCTGAGCTGGAACCACTCCGATGAGGGTTCTCAGATTCCGATCGGTAGCTGCCGGAGTTCTCTTTTGAAGTCCGAGGATTCCGAAGAAAGTTGCCGGAGCTCGGCCGTTAAGGATCGGAGAGGCTGCTACAAGAGAAGGTAAAAAACCTTGTTTTCTTCTAATTCTTCGTCGTCTTCGACGGAGCTGACTTTTTTCCATTGTTTTTTGCAGAAAGACGTCGGAGACGAGGGAAAGAGAAGATTCAACCATCGTCAACGATGGCCATGCTTGGAGAAAGTACGGACAAAAACCGATTCTCAACGCCAAGTTTCCCAGGTAGGTTATCTAGTTAGACAAGAAAGTACAGATAACCTCATTCGGATCGGAAGTTTCTTGTGGGTCGCCGTAATTGATCGGTTTTTGTTTTTGTTTTTTTTTTGGAAAATAATTCAGAAATTACTACCGATGTACCTATAAAACGGATCAAGGTTGTCAGGCGAGCAAACAAGTTCAGAGAATCCAAGACAATCCTCCGAAATATAGGACGGTTTACCAAGGCCGCCACACCTGCGGAGGCGCTTTAAAATATCCAGAAATGATTCTGGATTCAAATCCCTCCGATTCCTCCATTCTCCTCAGCTTCGACGATTCGAACTGCAACAATGGCCGATTCCCCCTTTTCTCTTCCTCTTCTTCAGTGAAGCAGGAAATGGAGGACCCAGTTTATTCCTCCTCGTCGGAGTATCTTCTGTTGCCGGATCTCCCGCGTTTAGATTCGTCCGATCAATTCTCAGCCATGTTGTCGTCCTCTCTGCAATCCTTCGACGGAGACGTAATGTCCGAGGTTGATGATTTTTTCAAATTTGACGATTGATTGAACAATCTTATTCGATCCTGTTTCCTGTAGGAGAACTGTAATCTGTCGTAAACCTAGCCGGCGAATCCATCGGTGTTTGTTTTCCGTGTAGAATAAATCTTTTTTCTTTTCAAAAACCTAATTTGGGGAAACAGGAAGATCAGGCAAGCTTGAAAGTTCCGTACACTGTCCTTGAAGCTCAGTTAGGTTAATCTAAGATGGCATTTCAGTGGAAATGACAGTAGCAGTGGAGATCTTTCTGTCTTATTTTCTTGCCTGTGATTTGATTGAAATTAGGGTTGCTGTTCGAGACGTTTTTCTACATCCCCAAAAAAACATTTCAAGAACCATCGTAAATTGGTTGATTGTTTCACTGTTTGATCCAAAAGAAAGGAACATGAAGAAGTGTACTATGTTTGAGTTGGTCGGAGTTCAGCGGCGTTGGAGTCCGAGTTGGCCGGAGTTCACGGTGGTGGAAGTCCGGCATTCGGAAAGAAGAGATATTCCGGCCGTTACATTTCATAGACTGGTTATTTTCTTTTAACTTTCAAAAATAAAAAGGATTGCTTGATTAATACAATAATTAGATAAAATTACAATCACATTTAGAGAAGAATTTTATTATAGAAAATCAAAATATAATGAATTTTTCAATTTAAGCATCAACAAACGGACAAATTAAAAGAAAACTTAAAAAATCGATACCGATCGGCGCAACTTTTCTCGTGTTTCTCTCATACGCAGAGACAAATCTTTTGCTTCTTCGATAGCAGTAACGATCAAATTTAACGAATACTTTGACTATTCGATTTAATCTTGTAGTCAAACATTAACATAAGTACTTAGGCCATCTTAATGATAGTTTTAATTTACATGTATTTATTACTAAGACATTTGAAAAAACATCGCTTCCATTAAAAATACGTCGTAATTCTTCCTCAAAATCCACAATAACACAGTCGTGCCTTGTTGTGGATTTAACCGAGTTGTGTCCTATTGAAGCAAGCAACAAAAATGAGGGCGCAACAAGACTGATAACCGGTATGAACTATGAACCAATAGAGGCGCTGAGAAGGGCCATCATAGCCCTTGCAGGAAGATATAAACACGGTTTGGTTTGGTTTGGTTCGACCTGGTTTGGAGACAACTTGAACCAAATATGTTGATTTTTAATTTTTTATACATTAATTGAAAAAGACTCGCAACCTAACTATAATTGCCTGAATCAAACCGAGTTCGATCACTAGTTTAAGTTTTTTTAATAAATTTAAATTATATTTTTTATTTAGTAAATGTGTGATACTGTTATTATTCGCGTAATTTTCCATTTTCAAGCTTTCTTTAGATCTCAAAAAAAAAAAATCAAAACCTAAAACGAAAATCGAGTCGAGATTAATTTTTTTTACAAATAACTAAACTGAAGCAACCCGCAAAGTCTAGGTCGGTTTATGACCTGCGAGTCGATTATGTTCTGCCACACCCCTAATTGCCCGATAAACTTAAAACTCTCTCTATAATTAATTAATTATGCTTCTTGTACCTAAAAAAACAAAATCTCTCGACCCCAGGACCCTCATACTCCTGCCCTATAGTTTGTGAGGGGGTTAAATCACAGTGACTCAGCGGCCCAGAGATAGGAGGTCTTTACTTGATATTCCAATGAGCACACTAGGACAACGCAGACGTCGAACCTAGGCTCTTGTACCTAATCTATCATTTCTGAACCAACTGAGCTATACCCGTGCGGGTTTTAAATGACCTTACTATTATCATTCACTTCTGTTTCGGTTTGGTTGTGGTTTCATATTTGTTAGATTTAAGTTAGTTCGGATTTGATTTATGTTATAGTTTTATCCGGTCTTGGTTCGAGCAAATTTTATTGAACTTTTTTTTTATTTTAAAAGATATATTTAAATATTTCACTAAATAAAACAGAAATCAAGCTTGAAGGCCAAAATTATTCAACAAATAATATCGCCAAATGCGGTAAATAAGAAAATTCAGTTCCATGTTGACATCCGAGCCTTCTTTGTTTAAATCGATGACCTTCGCGCTTAATATGATAATGTGTATTTCATTAAAATTGTAGAGGATTCCACAATATGTTCATAGTGAGTAGAAACCATTTTTCGAGTTTAATTAGATTTTATTTGATTTTGGGTCAGATTATTTATTTATATTTTGTTTTATGATCACTTGTTCTGATTCTGGTTTCATAGGTTTTTTACTTTCAACCGATGAACCGGACCATAAAATCACGGGTTTTTAAGAATCATGTCCGGTTCGGTCTTACATCGAATAAAACATGAAGAAACCAAGACCTTCGTCCACATTCCATGGTAATATTTCACGAGAAATCCATAACGTAAAGCACCCAAATCATGGCCATGGTGGATAGCCAGAGAACAACGGGACCAACCATCCATAACAGCACCGGAAAGCTCATCCACAGAAACCTACCGCCCATGAAAACCAGCAAATACCCTCGTTCCACAAACCCTTCTGCATATTCCCGGCAAGATCCTCCGCCGCCGGCGCTCAATAACACGCCGGAATCGACCAGAAAGCCGAGCCCTAGAGTGCTGAACAAGAAGCTTAGAAGCAGCAGAAGAAACGCAGCCGCGTATTTCAGAACGTAGATCGAGCCTCGTTGGGAGCCGAAGAACTCGGCCCGAAAGAGATTTCTTTCCTTGAAGGCATTGTTAGCCATGGCGGCTAAAGATAAGATCAAGACCGCTGCAGTCGTGGCCGTCAAAATGGACACCATTTTCGTGTTTCTCAAGCTCTGGACAGCTACGACTTGTTTTACTTCGAAACCCTCCTGCAAAAAATCCAAATACCATAAAGAAAATGAGAGATGAACACAAGATGCAGATGAATTCACCTGGGTTAAGCTCTGAAACCAAGCTTTTCTGCTTCTTGAGTGGATTCCAATGGTGGTTTGCGATGGCTTGTTCTTGATGGAATTCCATAGATAAGCATGGTAACCCAGTGCAAGGAAGAAGCTCATCGGCACAAAAATGGTGTCCAAATAAACATCCCCCATTGCTTGAAATCGATCACTCGAAACTCCTATTTTATAGACTTAAAAAAAATGAAGATAATTGGGTTCTCTCCCACAAAATCCAAGAACCACCCACGCGCAATATTTTATGAATAAATTATTGGTTCTTAGCCCACTATAATGCGTTTTATGCATAACCCAATATAAAACTCGAGCATATTTCGATGAAAAACAGATCATATTATGCTGAAGAAACGAGTGTTTCACGAAGATGATCGTCTAATTTCGGTGTAAGGTGGAAAATTTGAAGTGGCCACAGCCAATTAGGATGTAAATGAATAAATTTTTTTGTTTTCAATCAAAATAACTCGTTTTATGCATAACCCAATATAAAATTCGAGCATATTTCGATGAAAAACAGATAATATTATGCTGACAGGAAAAGAGTTTTGCGAGAATGGTAGTCTAATTTCGATGTAAGGTGGAAAATCTGAAGTGGCCACAGCCAATTAGGATGTGAAATTGAGGTGTTTAGTTGGGAGTGTTAATTTATTTTATGTAGGTGGAAGTACCTCCACACCAAGATTGAGATTATGCACTTTTCTTTTTTCTTTTTTATTTATTTTTTTAATTAAAAGTTACACCAACTCTTCGTTTGTGGTAGAGATCGTGTTCGAGTTGTTATTTGCGTACGAAGGTAGAGACGGTTCGGAGTCTGATAATGGTGAAATTTCAACTCATCGTACCAAAGTTGCACGAAAACGAACGAAGATAATTCATTAATAGAGTTAAAATTTTGGCATAATCTACATCGTGGCTTAAAATTTTCATTATAATTTATTGTTTTGGATCATTCTAATTGAGAAATATATAATAATAAAAAAATTAAAAATTAAAATATAAAAAAAAGCTTAATTAACTTAAATTTCATGACAAGTTGTATACATTAATTCAGTGAGTTTTTAAGAAATGAAATTCTACCAAAGTGTAACAAAATGATTACCTTTTCAAGTCCTCAATTGCTTGGACCTATTTGCTGTATTTTCTCTGTTTTCTATCTTCAACTCTTGAATTGTTCTTCCTCTTGCTTTCCCTTTTATGCTACAAAATCGAACTAATCGTCCCAATCGTTTTCCCACCCGTCTTTGTTAGCCGATCGAGCAGTAAGACCATTGGCCGAAACGCTTCCTAAACGCAGTCCTCCAGTTGGTTTAATCGCGTTCTCTTCGTCCCAGCCCTCGTCCCAATCCTGATCCCAGCCTAGAGCAGACTCAACGATCGTGTTGGTGGCCGAGGATGAATCGGGCTGCGCCATTTCAAGCTCGCGATACCCGATTCTCCCATGCTGTCTCTTCTTCCTCCACATACAGCAAGCCCATGTGGCTCCAAATACTAACACGGTTAGAATCAAGAAGTAAGCAGCGTTGATCGGAGTTGCTAGATGGTCAAATGACGGAATTTGGACGAAGAAGTTCCCTTCCGATGCGAGAAGGCTTGTGGAGAAATCGCACGCCTTACCATCGGGGGATTGTATGTGTATACTCGTGATTGTTTCCGAAGATGTTATATTCACCTGAAAAATGAAAATGAGTAGGGAAACTCAATTTAACACCTAAACTCAGGAGCCCAGCTTATCATAGACTTATTTTTGGGTCAGTAAAAAAGCAGTTCATACTTGGATAAAAAATTTATCACCTGTCTCGAGTTTTTTTCCTCATGGTATTCATTTCAATCCCTCTTGCCATCCTTATTCACTCGATTTCACACGTCCACTCAATTTTTTCATTCATTTACCGACATAGCTCAGTTGAACAATCTTTTTTATATTTGAAATTGATAAATTACTAGCTATCCCAAAAACTAAACTTATGAGTGAAAGATAATTTAATCATTTATATATTATCTTAACATTTTTTGTCACATATAAATTATTTTTCTTTTTAGTCCTTACATGTGGGTTTTTAAGGAGATTTTTTTTTTGTTTTTGCAGAGAATTGAACTTGCGACCGTTACCTATGATTTCGTAATAAATTATCAACTGTCCCAAAATCTAATCTTTTATATATTATCTTAGCAGAAATCAATTGTGACTTCCAGTGAGTCGAGTTAACAAAGTTAGATTAGCATGAGCATCAATTGAAAGACTTCAGACATTCGGCAAAATTTTTGCAATGCCTGAGCCATTTACTGATATGTTGCAAGGGTAGTTTTGCTAAAAGAAAGAGTGTCAATTGTCTCTAATCTCTAAATCCGTGGCCTAAATTGCATTTTTAACTATTTTCAATCATTACGGGGGATAGCAGCATAAGTTACGTCCATCAAAATTTTCAATTTTCTATTCCATATCCAAAGTTATGTGGAATGCAGCAGAAAATACTAAAACTACCAACACATTGTTCATATTCATACCTTATAATTATATGAATCATGTTCTGCAATGTCCACCTCCTTCGAAACACTCCCAGCAGTAAGACTCCCATTGAACCTGCTGTTTCCTTCATTTTGAACTGAAATAGATAAACGCCCAGATGCTGCCATGGAAAAAAGATGTGACTGAGCCCACAATTCATTACCATAGTTGAGTTAAAAGACATCTAACTCTATCATCGTAAATAAAAAATATAAGAGTCCCCAACTGAAAATATTCTTTACAAAACATCAACAAGAGAACATCCTTTAATGTACATCAGAGTTAAGTTTGCAGGAAAAAAAAAAGTAATAGTCTATGAGAAATAAAAAATTAGAAAGTAAGACCTATGGTAATTCTGAAGTAAAAAAGAAGCAAAGGAGCCATTGACTCTTAAAAGACTAAGGGCCAAAATTTCACCAGTTACACGTTAAAGAAAAGAACCCGACATAGATTCTAGCTTTGAGTGAGTACTATGACTTACAGTTTCGGCTCGTGTTATCTAAAATATTTAGTTAAATGGATAATAAATTCCTCTGCTTTGAACTGTACCATTTCAATTAGAAGTGTTTGGAAGTTTATTTTTTTTCAATTTTACTTCCAGATTTGACTATTGATAACCATTATCAACACCAACATGCTATGACTCTTAACCAAAATTATCAAAGAAGGTATAATGTGTTATGACTTTAGCAAGTCAAAACACTCCACTAACTATCAAACAGGCTATCAACACTTCAAGTTGTTGAAAAGAATTCAGATTTACAAATCACTTAAACAAAAGGCATAGTCTGCACAACCTCGTTTTTTTTAGTTTGCATGACAACATCCTCCACAATATGCAATTAAACATGAACACATTAAAATGTTTCTAATCCCAATAATAATGCATATACAAGAAGTACATTTTAAAAAACCCATCCATTTTATCACTAAATGGTAAATTGGAAATCAGCACTCCACTCAACCAAAACTGTCTGAATTAACTGTCAGCGAATACATTTAGTTCTTCCTCACATATGATCGACAAATCAGTATACTTATTCAAAAAAGAAACAAAATTCATACCTAAATCAAAGTAGCTGGAGCGTAGCATTCCCGAGAAAAAAAAATAATGTTCCTTAAAAACAATGCTAAGACTTGGAAATTTCTTTAAAACTTACCACGAATTTGAAACATCCACAGATTTGGAATCTTAATTCTAATCTCTCTCAAGAAAAATATGCAACAATAAATATTTAACAAGCAAAAAGTATCCCCTCTCCTTTCGCCCTTTATTACTTGCCTCATGCATAGCCCATAACTTCCCCACTACAAAGAATATCTACGTCACCTATCCAGCCCTGTTAGGTTTTCAACTTCAACCTTCTTCCCATCTTATTTCACTCTTAACAGCACAACCAAACATGAAAAGTAGAGGACAAATGTCAAAGCAGTGCACAATTAGAGATCACTGACTTTAACGACGGTTCACTCAAACACCAACAGTTAATACTTGTTTTTTTTAAAGATGATATGAAAAAAGAGAGAAACATTGACGAGATTTCATATGATCAACACCGGTACTGAGCTAATCAAATCAAATCGATCAAAAATAAAATTCCAAAAGAAAAAAAAACTTACCATCATTTGGATTATTTATAACACAAAGGCTTAGATTCAAAACCGGGCAGGGGTGGAGCACTCCATCACAGTTTTTATCAGTCGTGTTTTTTGGTTCAGAATTCTTCCCAGGAGAAATATGGGGGGCAGGTGGATCGCTTGCTCCGTTTCCTGAAACCGGACTAGGCGATGGAGAAATCTACAAGAAGAAAGCAAATCAATAAGAACTTCCTTCACCTGAAAACAAAAATGCAAAATCGTAAAGAAATATGATATTTACTGATTGTGCTCCATTGGTTTTATCCTTTGAATCCCCATCGATCAACTTTCTTAATTTCCAAGGCATCGAAGCATCGGAAACATCAGCGGCAACCAAAAGCAATAATAATAGAGCGAGAACTCCATTTCTTGCCATGGAAATAGAATCGCAGCCCTTTCCGATCAAAACAGAACCCTTCCTAGCCGGCAGATTTCGAAACTTCCGTATATACTCCCAAATATCTCATTCTCAGCCAGATTGACGATCCGTGGCACGGGAAGAAAAAGTCAAAACAAATTTTTTAACAAAGATAAATAAACTCAATAAAAAAACACGGATTTGACGCAGCTCTTAGGAGAAGATAAAGAATGGGGGAAAATATGCCGTAGTCAATCACCGGTCGACGCTGCCGAAGACTAGAAAAGCTATGAGAGGAAGCCGATTCATAGGTCGAATGACGTCATTTTCCGAGTGACGTCATAGGTCGAATTCCTTCAAATTTTCTCTAAGTCGAGCTAGTATATGATTGGTAGATAAATACAAATATATAATTTAATTAATATTACAAATAAATTCCAAATTTAAAATCAACCGCTCTCGGTTTCGTAGATCTAATGGAGGAATTTACATCGTATTAGAGGCACAAGTTCTCGTTGAATTTTAGCCGGGAGGCCACAAGAAGGGATATGTACAAGGTTATCGCGGCCACTCGTAGTCGTCGTGCGGAAACAATGATGTAACAAGTGTCGACTAACTCGTATCAGCTGTTCTGTTGATTGTGTAAGCTTAGTTCATGCTACTGAAAGCGCACGATTTCGTATCATTTGAAATATTAAAATTTGTAAAATTCCCCTCTTTATCTACTAGAATACGTTTTTTGGGAGCCGGATCGAGGTTCGGTTTTGCCCTAGTTTAATCTAGTTAGATAAAACAATTTTTTTAGTACCTCCGTGGATATAATTTATTGGTACAGTAATATTAAATTTAATTTCTTATTATATATTTTTATTGTATACACTGACGTTTTAGAGTACAAAACAAATTTTAGAGTAAAAGCTAAATTTGAGCTTCAATTTTGAGTAAATAGGCAAAAAAGACATGAATTTTAAAAAGAATTATTTATGACTTATAAGACGTATGAAGAAAAGTCACTGCGTCTGATACAGATGTCTAAAGAATATCACTGCATTCAATTAATTTTATTATTTTTATTACTCATTCACCACTATAGACGCGACCATCATCATTCAAATGTCCGGCTCCTCTATCCCCATGTCTTCCTCGTCGGCTATGGCTTCTCAATTTCATCATTTCCCTTATCCAGCACTTTTTCTTCCCCACCCGCACCATTTATTCGTCAGGCCCCTCTGCAAACCCAGTCCCTGCCTTCCTGTACATAGTTTAACCTCCTCCGTTAAAGGACCAACTGTTCCGAACATTTACTCGGCCCCCATTGAAGATGGCCATGGAAACTCTCAAATTGATAGAAAAGCCAGTCAATTTCGAGTCAAGGGTTTCGTCGAGAAAGTAAGAACTCTAATCTCGGAAGAGAGAACAGAAGAAATTCTCAAACTTTTCGAGGAAGAAGATGAGTTTCACACCATTTTTCTCTTCAATGATCTGCTTACGGCGTTGGTTCTGGCAGAAAAGCCTGATCTTGATCTTGCTTTGAAGCTTTCTTCTAACTTATCGTGTCACGGATTACTCCCAGACGGTCGGACCTTTTCGATTTTGATCATGTGCTACTGTAAGAAACAGAATTTGGATCTGGCCCTCGATGTTTTGAAGCAAATGGTGGCAAAAGGGTATCGTCCTAGCATCAGAACCATAACTATTCTCATAAATGCGTTCTGCAAAAAGGGTAAATTGCAGAAGGCTTTCGAGGTTTTTGATTTCATGAGCACGATGGGGTCAAAACCCGATGTTCATCAGTACAACTGTTTGTTGAAAGGGCTGTGTTACGTTGGGAGAGTGGAGGAAGCTTGTGAAATGTTAACGAAAATCAAGAATCAAGGCGTGAAACCAGACATTTACAGCTATACAGCAGTTATGGATGGGCTGTGCAAAGTTGGTCGGACCGATGAAGCAATGGAGTTGCTTTGCGAAGCCATTGATATGGGGTTGAGAGCTAACGTGGTTTCTTTCAACACGCTGTTCAATGGGTACTGCAAGGAGGGGCGGCCATTGGAGGGTGCTGGAGTGTTGAAGAAGATGAAGGAGGTAAACTGTGAGCCTGATTTCATAACTTACAGTACCTTTCTTCATGGGTTGTTGAAATGGGGGAAAGCTCGAACGGCGTTGAGGATCTACAAGGAAATGCTCGGATTTGGGTATGTAATCGGAGAAAGAATGATGAATTCGTTGGTTAGATCGCTCTGCCGGCGATCCTTCAACGAAGATGACCTTCTGATAGATGCCCACCAAGTGTTCGACAAAATGCGCGGCGAAGATTACGCCGTCGACGGCGCTACTTTTGAGCTGGTAATCCAAGCGTCGTGCAAAGGAAACAAGATCGAGAAGGGTTTGGTTATTTTGGAGGTTATGATCGGAATGGGGTATACTCCGACGAGCATCACTTTCGACGCTGTGATGGCGGCGGTTTGTGGTGGGGGAAAAGCTGAGGAGGCGCTGCTAGTTTTGGTGTGGATGAACGAACGGAGAGTAGCTCCGATCAGGGCTACTTTGGAAATGCTGATCGGAGAGTTGGATCGGCGAGGATGGCGGCGGAGTGCTGGCCAGGTGAGGGCTGCCGCTTTTAAGCTAGGTTGTTCTTTTACCGATGATGGTTCTCGGAGCAGCTACTTGCAATAGAGGCCCGACTTATCCCATTAGAGCTAGCTAAAGCCGAGTTCGATGAAATTTGAATAGTGAGGTTAGAGGTAAAAGAAATTAATTTTATTTTAATACCATTGATTTAATTAATAGTGAGGTTAGTATCGTAGAACAAGAGAAGGATAGGGACAATTAAGTAATTCCCCATCCGAGCATGCGAGGTATAATATATTGGGGTTCGTAGTGGCGCATTAGAACATGCATTTTGGTTTATCCAAGGTGGTATTTTTTTTCTCCCTCTTTCCTCACGCGCTTGACCGGAGTCTGCAAACCACTCACCATGTACAATGGGGCCCAGTTCCTTTCTTGTGTTGCAGTCGACCGTCGTGTCGCCCAATGATTGGTCATTGTCCTTGGAAGCAAATTTAAATTAAAATCAGAAGGAAAATTAAATTTGTGGGTGCTATTCATAAATACAAATCTAACTTAATTTCTTTATTCCATTTAATTACGTTGCATATATTGAATTGTCCAATTTTTTTATTCATGATTTGATTCGGTTTTTTGCTTAATCTGGTCTGAGTTTGTCCTCTCACAATTCAAGTTCCGGTTCTGGGTTCTGATTCTTAAACAATCTCAAGTCATTGTCTGATTTTGGCCTCTATCGTCGAATCAAAATTGAATCAGAGTGAAAAAATGACTTCAAATTGAGTAAAATCTAACTGAAAACTAAATAAAACCAGACAAACTTAAAAACCAATTCTAAACTGTTACAATTACTTAAAACCTAAACAAAGTATAGTATATATAATATTTTTAATGCAGAATCAAACCAGAACCGAACCATAATCACATTGTATTTCACTACCCTAATTTAGTTCTATAGTCACTATGCTCGGTCTTGTTTCAAAAACTTAATCGTAGGCATGTGATTTGATTCTAGGATAGAATTGAACTGGATTGCAATTGTGTCACCCCGAGTGAAACTTAAGCTACCATGCCGATTTGCCCTATCTAAATATTCTCCTCGATATAGTTAGGTGAAGAGAAGCATCAAGTTGTGTTTTAATGGAAATTACATTAAAATAAATAAATAAATAAATAAAAATAAATAAAAAATAAAAGAGAAAAAGAAAAAGGTGAGTGGGAATAGTGAGGGAGTGGAAGAGATGGCCGTGTCTTGAAGCATCATGGTGCATGCATTTTCTGCCTTCTTCGTCTCTCTTTCTTTTCCCTTCCCTATTCTCCTTCGTTTTCCATGCACATCGCTCTGACGTCCGATTCCGACTGCCGATCTACCTCGCCGGCACCTGAAACCTACTTCCTCCTCCTGCTCCGCTTCTTCACCCTCCACCTGCTGCGTCTCCGGGGGTTCTTCCTCGCCCGCTTACTCTTCTGCTCTTGAAGAGGTTAAGATCGATACTAGACTTTCTTTGTTTGTTCGGTTACTGGTTTTGAGACTGTTGATGCCCTGGCTTGTTTCGGTTGTTCGCGTGCTGGTGCTGTTTTTGGTGGGCCGAATTTGAGTGAGACTGGCTTTGTTGGTGGAAATTAAGAGTGGATTAGGGCTTTTGTTCTTGCTAATTTGATGTGACTTTTGTTCAACGTGAAGGATTCAGCTCCGGTGATGGAGTCAAGGACTTGCACGAATGTGTCCTGCGGTGCCTCTTCATTAGCCCAGTGGAAGAATGGCTGGCCCCTGCGATCCGGTGAATTCGCCACCCTCTGTGATACGTGCGGGTAATTCTCTACCAGCTCATAGGGATTTTGAATTTATTAATTTTAGTTGAGGTTTCAATCTTATTTTATTTATATCTGAGCTCGTGTTTACTTTCTTTAAATTCAATTGGATGGGAAAACATCTTTTTTCCTTAATAAATGCTGATGATCATAGCGTTAATATTGAATACATGGGGATGCTATATGGATTACGTTATAGTTCATCAGTTTCACTAAATTACTGAAAGTGCTGTAACTTTTGCACTTAATTTTAATGATTAAATTCGTTTTGCTGCTTCTATTACTATCTTCTTTACCTTTAATCTATTAATCTCTTTTGTTTTTAATGACAAATCTAATCAAGTACAGCCTCTGATTTCTTTCAGTTAAGATTTGCTTTTAATAATCAATCACCCTCATATTCAAAGAGTATCCTTTATCGGAAGTATCATGCTGTATGTGATTACTACTCATTCACGTCTTCTAAATGTAAGGGTACAGACACAATACACCCTAAGGTTATATGAAACTTAATTATTTGTAATGATTTGGCTGTGGGATATACCTTCGGTCTCCTACTGGCTGCACTGAATGATATAAGTTTGTTGTACAAGAGTTAGTGGATTCTCTGTTACCTCTGGCGGCTGTTACTGTTTCATTTTTCCCTTTTCTGTGAGGTTGGAACCATATTGTTTGTGTTTGAGAAGCATCTATCAGAGAGTTTTCCAATTGGTCCAGCAATTTGCAGCTTTATGATGACCTATATGGATAATCTCTCATAGAACCTTGTAAATTATTTTTTCTAGGGTTACATATTCTGTTGTAAGACTAAGTTATGGATATGTGGTTCATTATCTTACAATGTCTGGATTATAGGTCTGCTTATGAGCAATCAATATTCTGCGATTTGTTCCACGCAACTGACTCTGGGTGGAGAGAATGTACTTTGTGTGGCAAGGTAAGTTGAAGCAATATTCAGTTTCACAAATCCTATATTTATTTTTAACCTTTTTTTCTTAAGGTTTATATGATCTCAAATGGTATCTACAGCGCCTACATTGTGGATGTGCTGCTTCAAGGTCTTTGCTGGAGCTACTGGATAGTGGTGGTGTGACATGCATGAACTGTGCAAGGAAATCGAGGCATCATGATGTGAGATCATTAATCTCCAAATTAATAATTTATAGTTTACAAAGAATCTATTACCATTTTGAAACTGATAACTTGATGTGAAATACTCTTATTTTAAAAAGCACACTTGTGAATATCTTTGAGAATATTTATGGCCTATAAATACATATCCTTTGTCAACTTTTGCACGTAAATCACTATGTTTATGAACACTATAAAAATGGATCACCTTGCCAGTATTTGTTTTTTTTTCAAAATCATTGGACATGCAATAATCAGCGCAAGAATAGAAAGATAGAGTCAAGACTTTATTCTATGTTGGCATCTTGTCAAATTTATAGTAATATCTTGGGGGAAGAATTATAACTTTCATTCATTCAGAAAAAATATTAAGATTACATTGACATTATCACCTTTAAAGACATAAAGCAATCCCATCATTAACTATCTTGAATTCCAAAAATTTATTAATCATCCGTTAATAGTAGAACTACTGATTAAATCAAATCTCTTAAAAAATACATAGAGACTGCCACCTTTAAAGATTTATGGCAATCCCGTCCTTACCTATCTTAAATTCCATAAATTGCATTAAATCTGTTGAAATTTGATTAATCATCCGTTATTAGTAGAACTACTAATGAATCAAATCTCTAAAAAATCTCACTATCAACATATGACACAACTGCCCTCAACAAAGTTTTAGTTATCATTTCTTCAACACTTTTATCTGGTGATAGGTATTCTTCATAACTAGCTTTGACACATTGATCTTATTAGTTATTTTGTTAAGGCATCAGCTTCTCCACTTGTGAGTACATATGTTGTCATTGAGCTGTAGTACTTGATATTTGGCTCAAATTCTGTTTCGCTTTCTTGTCATTATCAAAATGCTTTACAAAATTTTTAATCATCATTATCATATACTAAGTAGATATGGTTTATAGGTAGCTGAAAAAGAAAAGTGTAATGAATTGGAGACATCCAAACTTCATGGCACTTGCAAGCTCCTATCCATGTCTAAAGATAAACAGTTGGATGACAGTGATGACAAAATAAACTCGATTCAAATAGACCATTATTCTGAGGGTAATGAACGAAAACTTTTGCTCCAATCTCAAAACCATGACATAAATAGAAGCTTGCAGCAAATAAAACAAGAAGTTATTTTTCCATCTGTGGGAGAAAATGGACGAGTCTGTTTCCTAGAGTTTAGTCAAGATTCCAATGGATCCTGTGATGCCACTACACCTGGTATAAGTAAAGTCGACTGTGGAACAAAACATCTGTATGAAACATTGATGCAAACAAGTGCGAACTTGGGTTCAGAAAACTCATATCCTGGTGTTGCAATTCGTGAAAGAGAACACAAGTCTCCCTCCCCATTTCAAGGTTCTAGATCTTTCCTTGTGCCAAAGCCGCCAAGGTCATTGGTTGCTGCAGGATTGGATGCCAATAATGCCATGATTTCACAGATACGTGTTGCAAGGCCACCTGCCGAATGTAAGGGAAGGAATCAGTTGCTTCCTCGATATTGGCCAAGAATCACTGATCAAGAATTGCAACAGTTATCCGGATTGTATCCAACATTATGCATTTTTTTACCTTCTTAAACTTGACCTATATATGATATTTCTTTTATATTGATATGTTAACTCATAGAACTCTTTCTTAACTCTCTTAGCTCAAATTCAACTGTTGTGCCACTGTTTGAAAAGATGTTAAGTGCTAGTGATGCCGGTCGAATTGGTCGTTTGGTGGTCCCAAAAGCATGTGCTGAAGTAAATTTCTTACTTAGCTTCATCAAAAGTCTTCACTGATTTCTCTTAATCAATCAAGATATATACCAAATAAGCCCTTCTACTTTGCAGGCATATTTTCCTCCCATCTCTCAACCAGAGGGTCTTCCAATAAGAATTCAAGACGTGAAAGGAAGAGAATGGGTTTTCCAGTTTAGATTTTGGCCGAATAATAACAGCAGAATGTATGTTTTGGAGGGTGTGACTCCCTGCATTCAATCAATGCAGTTGCAAGCTGGCGATACTGGTACTACCCATGTACCTTTTAAATGAACATAGTTGTTTATGGTATCAGAGGGGTGAAAAATTAAGGGTGGGCACGGTCTAGTCTGGTCTTGTTTCGGGAGGAAGCGGAACCAAGATCATGAAATACAGTGTGATTTTAGTTTTTCTCAAATTAGTTCCATATTTAAAAAATATTAAATAAAAAATAAAACACACTTTTTATTATATTTAAGTCAAATTTTGAGTGATTGAACAAAGTTTAGAATCAATTTTTGAATTTATATCTAGTTTTATTTAGTTTTTTTGTAAGATACTATCGGATTTTTTGTCATGTTTTTTACTCACGGTCTGCTTTCGGTTTCATAATTTCTAAGAATTGGGACCAAAACCAGATTAAAACTAGTGTTTTGGTTTGGATCATGGCTCCGGTCTAGTTTTGCCCACTCCTATTAAAAATATGAAGTCTTTGGGTTCAACTTATCCTTTTGTTGAATCTCTAATAGTTAAAATCTGCCATCTTTTACAGGATTTGCACTTGATATGTGTTCGCTAGTTTGTTTCGTTTCTTAGTTTATCATGGTTTGTACTAAGAAGCATACTATTAATAGCATTTGAGAAACTTTTTTACTGCAGTAACTTTCAGTCGAATGGATCCTGAAGGAAAACTTATTATGGGATTTCGTAAAGCTTCATCTTCTCTCGCCTCACAGGTAAGAGGCATTCCCTTCTCTCCCATTGGAAGAATTTATGAGTGTGACTTAATAATGAATAAACAGGATAGCCATGTATCTACTATTCCATCTGGTGCTCATTCAAGTGAAACTTTCTTTTCGGATGCTTTTGATAACCTCTCCATTGTAAGTGGTCATTCTAGCCTTCTTCAGTACCTCAAGGAAAGTGGAAGCTCACAGTTGAATGCATTGCCCCAAAACTTGATTCCGGTCAGTGCTGATATGAGCTATTATAGAATGGAGAAACATGATGACAGAACTAGGGAACCCTTACTACTCCCTTCTGGTCTTGTACCAGAAAGGAAAAAAACTCGTAATATTGGGTCCAAAAGTAAGAGATTGCTCATCGATAACCAAGATTCCTTGGAGCTGAAACTTACCTGGGAAGAAGCACAGGATTTGCTTTGCCCGCCCCCTTCAGTCAAACCTAGCAAAGTCATGATTGAGGATCATGAATTTGAAGAATATGAAGTGAGTAATTTCTGAGATTTTATTTTTTATTTTTGCTCGTCGCTATTCTTTCTCTGTTTGAGTTTGGTCTATCATCCATTTCCATCTATTTATATAAAATTCAGCCTCTCTTTTAATATGGATGACAGTAGGTTGACTTCAGTTACTAGGCATGCACAAACAAGTTTTCTTCCTTGCTTAGCTTGAACACCTTAATTTGATATCCCTCTTTTGCTACCTAAATGAGTCATGCACTAATGCTTTCATTTGCCCCTTCATAACAATTACTTGTTGTTTTTAGATATTGTGTTTTGACATTCATCTGCAACAACAAATCAAACTGATAGCAAAGAACAACCATGTATTGCTTTAATCAAATACTTCTTCTCAAGTGGGTACATTGTTCAGTATCCATAGCGTACATTGTACTTAACATATATATAGTTGATGATAACAATTATATTTTGACGTCCTTGGGTTATAGAACTTCGAGTGACATACAGAAGAAAAAGCAAAGAAAATAATGCACAAATCTCCTCGTAGAATTTATTACGACCAAGTATTACACAATCATGGACCTCTCAGCTTTAACACAGTTTATTACTAATATACACATCTCTATATTACAGGACCCACCAATCTTTGGGAAGAGAAGCATTTTTATTGCCCGTTCGACTGGGTAAGAGTTATCTGCCTCTTTCTTCGTGTGCTACTTGTCATGTTGTTGCTGTGAACCTTCCTTAAAAAGTAATCTCACCTTTTAATATTAATGAAATTTTGATTTATATGTTGAATATTAAGGGAACAAGAGCAGTGGGTCCAGTGTGATGATTGCTCAAAATGGCGAAGGCTGCCTATTGATGTTCTTTTGCCCTCCAAGTGGACATGCGAAGCAAATCTTTGGGATCACAACAGGTTCTTCAGCTTTTTTATTGCAGCCTTATATGACAAAACTAGTTTGTTCTGGGTTTTATCTTCAGTAATTCTGTGAACTGTATATAGGAAGTCATGTTCCGCTCCAGATGAATTGACCCCGGTGGAAATGGAAAACTTTTGCAAATTGGTCAAAGGTATACTGCTTGTTCTTTTATTTAATTTTGTGCATGTCATAAACAGTAAACACCACTTAAGATCTTTCACTGGGAGGTGAAAATTTTACAGGACATGGTTATTTATTACTGCGTGATATGAATTACAGTGCTACGAATACGAATATCTAGATTTTGTGGTTCTACCAGTTAATGTGCATCAAATTTGCTCGACTTCTTTTAGCATTTGACATCTCTCAATAGTCCTAATATCACAACTTTGGACTAAAAATTAATAATGTTATATTTATTTTTTTAGTTTATTGTGTATAAAGATATAATTGATTAAGTTTAAATGTATTTAATGTTATTATTTATAATATTTATCGTATAAATCATATTTCAACCTATTAGAAAATGTATGCTTAAAAAGTAAACTTAGCTTTACCTACTAAAAATTGATGAATTGAACTGAGACCATCCTTAAACCGTCCTTTTTTTCAGCTTGTCTTTTAGCTCTGAAATTCTATGCTTCATTATTAACACTCTACACCATATGATACAGACTTCAAGCGACGAAGATTTATGTCAAAACAAAGATCTCCCCATTATTATGAGTCTTCCGGTTTAGAAGCTTTGGCCAACGCTGCAATTCTAGGCGACAACGATGGAGATCCCGGAACCACATCGATTGCAACAACAACAAAACACCCGAGACATCGACCTGGTTGTTCTTGCATTGTCTGCATCCAGCCCCCTAGCGGCAAGGGCAAGCACAAGCCTTCATGCACTTGCAACGTCTGCATGACTGTTAAACGTCGATTCAAAACCTTGATGATGCGCAAGAAAAAGCGTCAATCGGAGCACGAAGCTGAGATCGCGCATAAAAATCGGTGCTTAAGAGAGGAACCGGAGCTAGAAACCGCCTCAAGGCATGCATCCTCGATCGATCCATCAGAGAATGAAACCCGATCGACGCACCAAGAGCTAGAATCCAAAAGCCAAAACAAAGTAGGGGAAACCGAGAAGAGCCAATTGGACTTGAATTTCCATCCCGAAGAAGACGAGCTATTTGCGGGATCAAAACGTGTTAGCATGACTAGTCTTCTGCAAGTTGCGAACCTCCCTTTGGAAATGTATCTAAAACAAAATGGCATCACTAGTTTGATTTCAGAGGCTCCAACAAGTCCATCATCCAATACTCGGCATGAGAACGAAGGCGAGCAAGAAAGTGGTGGACAAGGATCTTGCGAACCCGAGCCAGGCCATGACAATGCGGAATAGTTTCAAGGTTCGATATCCCATCTCTATTTTAACATTAAACACTAGATAGTTGTTCAAAATCTATAGTATTATCTTTGAATTGGTATTTCAAACAAGCATAGTTTAAACGAATTGTCCGAATGATATTAAGAACATAAGTTTGTTCAGCATTTTCGACCGTCTGTGATGTTTTCGACAAAAGTCGGGTAAAGATAGGCATAAATGAGTTTATACAGATGACATTTTGAAATCGGAACCAACCCAGTCGAGCTCTCGCCGATGGTCGGTTTATATCTACACGAGCATCCTCTTTTTTTAACAGCACAAGGGTTGGTCCATATAATCTAGATACCGAGTCTTAATCACCGGAAAAAAAAAATAATAATTCACCTCATCGACGACTCAAAATCCTTCCACCCTCGATCTCCTAAACGTCGAAGAAACCGATCTTCGGCTTTCTTGTCGATCGAGCTCCTCCAACGAGATTGACGAGCAGGCCCGTGGAGGAAGAGACAGAGGAACGGCCGCCGGCTGAGCGGGCAAAACGGCCGGGATGGCGGCAGAAGGCGGTGAAGAAGAAAAACTAAGCCTGGGCGGATGGTAAACAATCCCATTAAGGCTGGGCGATTTCGCCATCTGTTTCCCGGCAAAGGCCGTCGGCTCTTGCAGGGGAAACCGGCAAGAGTGCTTCATTTCTTGTACCCCTTTTAGATGCTCGGCCACCTTTCTCATCGTCGGTCTTTCCGTCGAGTCTTTCTGGAGACATTTTTGAGCAATATCGGCCACTGCTCGGGCTGCTTTGACCGGAAAACGTCCTTTTAGCTGTGGATCCATGATTAACGATAGTCGGCCTTCGTCGGCCAGGAACGGCCAGCTCCACTTGACGATGTTCCTCTCTTCCTTCGGATTCCGGCTGTCGAGATTCCTCCGGCCAGTGAGTAGCTCGAGAAGGACGATCCCGAAGCTCCAGACGTTGCTCTTCGGAGTGAGCACTCCTCTCTCTAATGTCTCCAGTGATAGAGTTGCCACAGCCTATACTCATCATAAAATAGAAATACATCAAAATTATGAACCCTAATTGGGACTAGAAATTGGAAGTTAGGTGTGCATTTTTTATCCGATTTTGTTCTAAACGAGTACTTACAACTGAACTGCTGGCGATTTCTGTCTCGTGAATTTGCCCGACACAACCGTATCCCGACAGCTTTGCGATGAAATCTTTGTCGATTTGGATGTTGGCAGTTGAAAACTCATTGTACATTGCCTGCATAGAATGCAAAAGCTAAATTTGTAAGAGAGATACAAAATAATCAAATACCGAAATCTTCGATAACTTCAAGCACTCTTCACCCACAGCTTAATTTCTTATATGGCCATTCGGATTCACAATGAAGGTTCATGTTGGTATTTTCATAACTAATCTAAGAAAAATTAGATAGGATAAAACACATCAACTTTTTGATAAATTAATTTTGTTAAAAAACAAAATTGATTATAATAACTCAAGATATTCAAGCATTAAAATACATGAAAAAACATAAGAATTGATAAAAAGTAATGGAAATAAAAATGTTTTATTTTATCACTGCATTCTACATCATTGGAGAAAGCGTATTTTAAAAGCTAAACTTTCTATCTCGAAAAAATTATTGTAGTTTCTTAATAAAAAACGCTTTTTTGTTAAAGTAACATCATGCTTATTTTATTAACATACATTCTGACGTGTCGAGTTATAATTAGTGCAATAAATTATTTTAATTATAATACATCGAATAAAAAAATAATTAGACCAATAATATTTTAATATGTCAGCATATACAAAAAGAGAATATACTAAGAATGTAAACTTAATATTATTCTTTTTGTTATCCAATGCTTAATGGCAGTTAAAATAATGAAATAATCACAAATGGGGCCAAAAGCCTTTACCAAAATAAAACCAAAATCAAAATCCAAATGCAAATACGAAGAGTTTCTTTGAGCATAATTTACCATTATATATCGAACTCAACTAGAACGAAAACTACTAAAAGCCATCATACAGCATCTAAATGTTAAAAAAAGATAATATGGACAAGTTTGAGCACCTGAAAAGGGCCTTCTTCATGCAAAAAAGTGAGACCTTGAGCAGCACACAGAGAAATTTTCATCCTAGTGTTCCAATCAATGAGTGGACCATCTGATCTCCCATAGAGTAGACGATCCAGGCTTCCATGATAAAGCCTTTCATAAACCAACATTCTCTGCTCTGAGCTTTCACGTGCATGGAAGCCAAGCAATTTACAAAGGTTTGGATGTTGCAAAGATGCAAGAGTGTTCACCTCATTCACAAATTCCCTAAGAGCCTAAGAGAGATAAATAATAATACAGATCAGGAAAACAATTTCTAATTCAACAACTTCATTTATAAACCATTAATCAACCGAAAAACTAGAAAGATGAATTCATCCAGGTCAATCATTAATCACACAATACCTGATTAGACGAGAGAAGACGAGTAACTGTAGCTTCAAACTTCCTCGAGGTTGAGATTTCCTCCCCAAAAGAAGCCTTATATATAACAGAAGAAAGACCTTCCGAGACACAGCGATCTGACGTAAAATTATGACAAGCGGCTGAAATTTCTTCGAGCGAAAAGTTTCGGAGGGCTCCGCTCATTGGAGGAAGAGGCAAAGGTCCTGATGCATATAGAGGCCCACTAGAGCTCACAGATTTAAAGCTTCCAGTTGTCTTCAATGTGGCAGAGCTTTGAGGCCATGGAAGAGGAAGAGGTTGAGGGCTTGGAGATTTCTGTTCCTTAATCAAACTAGCTCGAGGCTTTGATTCCTCGAGCTCTTCATACTCATCCGAAGTAAGAACATCTTGCTCAGCAGTATCAAGAGTTGATGGAGCAGAAATTGCCCTTGTTCTGTTTTTACTAATGTTATTAACTGGTTGGATTGGTTTCGCTCTAGTTTGAAAACTTGGAGGTGCAGATTGTAATGAGCGGCTAGGAATTTGAGGTTCGGGGAGCATGGTTGGAGATGGGATTTGATCATTTGGGTTGATAAATTTGCTGTATACAATTTGTTCAGACTTTTTCTTCTTCATTTTTAGGGCTGTAAAACACCCCATCTTTGAACTAGAGGGATGCAACTAAATTATCCAGTTAATCTGCATATGCAAAAAGAACAAACTTTTAATAAAAGCTTAAATGGATAAGGAGTTCTAAATACAGTTTCTAAACTCATTTTAAACAGCGATTAAATAAACATTGCGACAAAGTAAATGGATAAGCAGTTCAAATTGCAGTTTCTCAACTCATTTGTTGATGATGGAGGACTCTGAATTATAACTGTGTCAAATTTAAAAGCTTCTAGTCATAGTAAGACACAAATAGAGTCTTTATGACAGTCCAATAGGCAACATTCGGAAGAGATCAATTCTCATGAGAATTACAAACCAAATGAAACTAAATGTTGATCACTCATTCTCCATTTTCATTGGACATATTCTACCTATTTCTGTGTATTGTGTTGATAGTTTTACTAGGATCTACACAATAATATATAGACAAATGTGTACGTATATATAGAAAGGAAGAAAAAGTTAAGAATGGAAAAAGGAAGTCTCACACTGGTACATTCGCCATTACATCTATTGGAAATCAAGTAACAGAAAAATATTCTAATGAAAGTGCATGAGGTGATTATATCCTGAAGAATCTGTATAGATACTCCACATTCCTTAACATGTAATAACTTTAAACTTAGGAAAATGTTCCTCTAGAATCAGCATACAACTAAAACCCGCAAAAATAATGAAAAAATCATCACAATAATTGGCAATCCAAGGGTCAGCAAATAATCAAAGCAAAAAAGAAAAATGAACGTCACCCAGATCTAATCTGGCCGATATGTGCAGAAAATTATAAAATCAAACGACAAAAGGAGAAAAAAAAGAACCTACCGTCAGTTCTCCCCCAAAGCATGAAATCAAGGAAAGTTGAGAACACTGATCCAAGATCAGAAAATCGGACAACACAAAAACAAACCCGGCGCAAACAATCCAAATAAAGACATAGAAAAAGGCTTGAAACAAAAGAAAGGGAAATAAGAAATTGGGAAACCTGAAAAGTGGCAGGAAATTGAGAATGAATGAACAAACAAACGAACGAATTGAAACCCGAAAGCAGAAAAGAGAAACGACGGAGATTGAAACAGTGGATAATGAAATGATGGAGAATTCCAATCGAAGGAGGTCAAAGAGAAGAGATGGGCATGGGACAAAGGCTGCAAGAGTGGGAACTGCGAGATAGCAGAGATTTATGATCACCCAAAAATCAAAAGATGATCGAACCAAGACCTAGAGAGAGAGAGAGAGAGGGAAATGGAGCACGAAGAGCAGTGGTCAAACCTACCAAGATCCAGATTTATTTATGATTATCGTTCAACATCCTAGAATCTAATTTCCATTTATACCCTCTACCTTTCGTAGTTTTGCGTTTTTACCTTTAGTGTGTTATTTTCTTCAAACAAATTAGGAAATAGTGTTTATATTTTTGGGAAATTAAAACATATCAATTTTGTCTTTGTTTTTTTTTTTTTAATTTACTCTCAATAATCATTGGTCCAAACTAGGCCTGGGCATCGGATTGGATCAAATCGGATTGTTGTCGATCCAATTCGATCCGACAAACGTCAGATTGTAGAGTGTAATCTGATCGGGTCGGCGCAAATCTGTAATCCGATCCGATCCGATCTGACGCCTAACTCAACGTTATCGGATTAGATCGGATCTGTCAGATTCATAATTTGTGGTCGACACATGTAGGTTGGGGTCGACACAAATCTAAAGGATCCGTCTCTGGAAAATCTGGGGTCGACACATGTAAGATGGGGTCGACACAAATAAGTTGGGTCGACATGTAAAATAGGTTGGGGTCGACACAATGTCTTTTCTAAGGTCGACACAGGCAGTTTAGATTGGTCGACACATTTGCACGCTGCACTACATTTTGGGTCGACACAATTTGGAAAGACTCAGCCTCTGTTTTGAACAGGGGTCGACACAATAAGCTTCTAGATTTCAAATGATGATCCGACTTTCGAATCAGATCAGATCAGATCGTCGTCAATCTGATAACGATCCGATCCGATTAACTATCCGAACGTCGGATCTTAACTTGATTTTCCACACCGATTACTTTTGTTCAATCCGATCCGATCTGATCCAATCCAATAGGATTATCGGATTGGGTCGGATCCGCCCAGCCCTAGTCCAAACCAAAGATACGTTTTAAAGTATTAATAATTCAAATTTAGTAATTTAACGAATCAAACACTAAATTTTAAAATAAACGATGACATCGCTAAAAAAATTCATATATGTATTTTATGCACGTTTTACGTAGATCTATGATCTTGCAGTTGATCATGCAGTCGTCATTGTGCAGATTCTTGTTCCCCGACCATTCCCTACTCTATAACACACAGCTCGCCAGAGTTCATTGGTGCATTTTAAAGTTTAATTTATTGAATTACATAAGTATTTTTTATTTATAATTCTGATCACAGACGTTTTTTTGACTTTTAATGCTAGAAGGGTGCTATAAATCGAGGAATCATTTACCCACAAGAAAATCATATCCCCTCCATTAATCAAGTCTTCTTTCCTCTAATTCCAGTTCCATGTCGACAAATTATTGCATTTGTTATTGTTTTTAAGCTCGTATTTTTAAAATCGAACTTGTCGACAAATATCGAACAGTTTTTGTTTTCTATCATCGATTTTGCACAAAGAAAGCTAGTATAATTGAATAAGCACGATAATTTCATACTAGTTTGATTAAATTCATTTCTAAATTAATATTGAATGCGTTTGTCTTATAAATCACTAAAACGATCCAAAGTTCGAAAAATACAACCGAGATCGTCCCAAAAGTCTACAAAACCCGAAGAATATCGTACCCGAAATTCATCCACGGAATATTTATTTATTTTTATTTAGAGCCAAACCTCGAGATAATTTAGTCATCAATTTTCCTTTTGTTTTTTCAAGTGTGGCTTAAAGGGTATAAATGTCATTTCATAAGGGAATCCCATTTCAACGAAAAACGCCTAGCGTGAGGTGACAGGCCAGTCAAAGTTGGATTATTATCACCTAAATCCATTGTTTATGTGGCTTTTAATCTCGTCCGTTAGATTTGACGAGGCAGACAGATGAACGGCCAGTAAGCACCCCATGCAAAAGACAATCTGGGACCCACTGAAATCAAACGACTACAATCTATTGGCTGTGGGCCCGGCATTGAAATGGGCTTGGCCCTATTTTTACTGCTCAGTTTCAAACTCACCCTAGGTGGTGTCGTGGCCACGTCGGATAAATGAATTTTTTATATTTAATTTTTAAAATATTTATTAATCTATCATACAATTATGTATTTAATTAATCCAGTAAATCACTATCTTATAATTTATTATTAATTGCATTTAATTATACCAATTAATATTATTCATTGTTTTCTCTCTGGGTTACTCAATAATTATTCTAAAATTAAACTAAATTATAAATATTATATAGACGGCTATTAAGAAATATTAATACACGTAAAATTCAAATATAGCCGAAGAAACTATTTATAGACGGTTGTCAATCATCGAGATTCAATTTTTATAACTATCGCACCCGTAATCATTCTTCTCTCGACGTTCTTCCCCAAATCGAGATTCATCGCACCGTATTTCTTCCCCAAATAAAACTCGCTCGACTTTCTGATGTGCTATAAAAATTACGCACAATAATCAAAATCGGCATGTGACGGACGAGGAAATCGTTTCGATTTCTTTGGTTTCTTCATCGGAAGCACGATATTGCCAAGTTCATAACTTGGTGTGGGCTCTTACTACTTTAATTAACATTCATTTACCGACCCAATGAGTAAATTGGTCAAAAAACCGAAAATTGAGGGGAGTTTTGGCACGAGTACATGGTCGAGTGTATGGTCCGGAGCCGGCATAGGCGTGACGAACCGCACCTTGAATGCTGGTGCCCAAACTTAAGAGCCGGTCAGGAGAGCAGTTATAAAGTTTGATGCTATGAATAAATAGAAAAATGTGCTATAAACGGACCTGAATTTGCATAGCTTAGAGTGCAATTGTAAAAACGATTGATGAATCAAAGCTACACCCAAATGATTCGGGTGATCAACATATGAAACAGGGAAACCAAGAAAACCGCAAAGCTCCCTAAACAAATCAGTTCCTGCAAAGATTTATAGACATTTATGATTGCCAGTGCTTGCTCGAATAAAGTGATCTAGGTTAAATTTCAGTTCGGATGAGCTTAAGCTTACGAACCTGAGGACCGAGCCGCCAAAATCGATCGTCGGAAAGTTTAGTAGCTTGCTGTGCCCTGAATGCACGCTTTTTCCCGGACGACGCAATGCGGATCCCTTTTTCTTGAAATCGAGTGCGAAATTTCTTGAGATAGCTGATGAATTTGGATTTGAGAGTGATTCGCTGATGTTCGATGGAATCGGAATTCACTCTGGCGATGAAGTTCTTGTGCTCGAGGCGAAGGGAAAATCGGTAAAATCTGCGGGAAGGAAGGATTGCGGCCAGCTTGAAGTTGATTCTGAAGTTTCTGATCCTCGCATGGATGGTGATTTGGCAATGCTGCGAGTAGTCGGACGGCATTTTCACCGGAGATCGGAGAAGCTGGAGGGTCGGGATTCTGGCGGAGGGCAAGCCAGAGAAAGGGCTCACCATTTGGGCTTACCTGAGATACAACTTTACCTGGTATATTGGCCATTTATTTAATCAATAACTAAAATGATTTTTTAATTAATTATTCTAATTTTCTAAATTCAAAATACAGTTTTAATTTCTTATTTTAATTATAATGATTATAACGGTTTGACTTCAGCTCAGCTCTTCAATTCTCAACGCCAACACTGTCATCTCCAAAATCAGCTGAGCTAAGCTCGTGCGAACTCTTCAATTCTAAGTTTAAATGTAAGGGTGAACACGGGCCGGTCCAGCCTAGTTTTATTTTAAAATAGAATCGAAATTAGAACTTACGTTTTCAAATTTTTAGAACTATAACCAGACACAAGAGTTCTTGTTTCGTTTTAATTTTAACCTGATTTTATTTATATTAAAAAAATATTTTTTATCAAATTTGGGTAGATGTTTATAATCAATTTTAAGATTTATATAAGATTTTATTCGGATTTAAGTTATGATTTATTCAATTTTAGAATTTTGTTTGGCACACGATCTCAGATCTAGTTTTACGATTTTTTACTTCTAAAGACCAGCATCGACCCATAAATAATAATTTTTAAAAAATTAAAACTAAAATCAAATTAAAACTGATGATTTAAGTCTAATTAATCTTTCTCATCTACAAATGTTATGGCAACCTCGACGGATGCCCGCCGGAATTCGGTGTAGTGGGTTGGTCCGGCCGGAGCAGAGAGTGGCGACAGTTGGGGCACGATGAGTGGGACGCCAGCCATGTATCGATGCAACTCACGTGGAATCCATGGTTGCATTTGGGCAAAATCCTAATCTTCTCGCCGGCTTCGTACTCTCCAAGACAGATCGAGCATCCAGTCTCGTTAATACTGACGTTGATTCCACCGCCGTAGACGGCCACCGGGATTTGGCGGAGATCTCGCTTCTTCAGCCCCGTCGCCGCTAGTCTTGCGGCAGCGGCTTCTGGCGTCTCCAGATCGAACCTCCTCCGGCAGCGCAAAGCGCAGCGCACGATCGTGTTCACGCCCAGTGCGCCGATCAACGCGCATAAAAGCGCCGCCAGGATAATCACCATGTTGGTGTCGAAATTGGGCTTGTTCCCGTCGCTCGGAAAGCCGCCTCCGGTGGACTGTACGGCGCCGGCGTTCGCCTCCCCGAGAATTCTGCTTCTCTGAACCATCATATCAATTTCAAGCTACCCTTTTCTTGGTTTCGTTTTCAGGTTTCAGACGAATCAAGAGAGCAACACAAAATAGTATCTTCGCCTTCAAACCAGCAAACGGCCGGAGCTACGATCGTCACCGGTTGGACCGCCGGATCTGAATCCAAACCTTCTTCTTCGTCGTCGTTAAATAACCGATCAAGATCCAGCGCTGAAAAAGGACAAATAGTGGGTGATATTTAGCAGCTCTGGTCTTCTCCTGATGGAGCAGGAACCAAGCCGAAGAACCCAGAAACAAAAATCAAATCTTTACACAACTCCACAACAGAATCGAACAGTTAAATATAGAACAACGATTGAAAAATCAAACCTTTATCAGAACCAAATCAGCCCTTCTAACCCAAGAATAGAACATGCAGACAAGATCCAAATCGATCACTGTTAGAGCTCAAAAGACAAGTCCAAAGGGTGGCACGTGGCATTCAAGAGTGAAAGCAAAAGGCACAGAGCAAGAACCATGGCGACCAAAAATGGCTACGTGGGTAAAGAGAGAACCAGACAGGAACCGGTGAGACAGGAGGCTGTGTTTCGAGGTCTCTTTTCTCTCTCCTTTGTGTTACTTTAGCTTCTCTTCTTTAATGATACAGTTGGGATTGGTAAGGAACTTGAAATGGTCGCATTTGATTCCATGATTGAGTTCCATATTCAAACTCAAACTCAATGCACAACAATTAGTCATAGGGGTGAGAGGCTTCTAGTGTAGTCTGGTTTCATCACTAAATAAAATAGAAATGGTTGGTTTAGTTATGATTTCGTCCTATTTTTTAATACATATAATATTAAAATATAAATAAAATATATTTAAATATAATTTTGAATAATAAAATTGGATTTGTAATCAGTTTTGAATTTATATAAAATTTATTTGGTTTTGAGTCAGATTTTATTCAATTTGTACACCTACAATCCAGTTCTAGTATTACAATTTTTTATTTTTTATTTTTAAACTCGGTTTCTAGTTCTACATTGATCGTTTTGGACCCGATATACTTTGATCAAGATTCGACAAGTAAGAAATGAAATAGAATTATCAAACACGAGTTTCTGAAGAATTAAGTACAGTAACGCACAACCACGATCTTCATGCGAGTCGCGTAATTTAGAAATACTACCACAAATTCGAACGGAAACAAGATAGAATTACTAGATATTCAAATCTAATAACACATGAATATCATTACAAATGTTTGTTATTTCGACGCATTTCGTATTATCGCATGGCGGAAAATTCGATCTTAAAGTAGTGGAAACCATTAGAGAATAAAATTAGGCCGGAGAAAACATTCAACCAACCGGATTTGAAAATCATTTCCGATCAAGGCCGAACTTTTTACTTGCTTGGAAGTGTTGCCTAATTTTTATAATCGAATAACAATAACCGAGAGAAAGAAAATAAACGAAGAAATACTTGTATATCGAGATTTACATGAAAAATCCAAAGAAGAAATTACAGGAAGACGAAAAATTCACTAATATGAAAATTAAGGTATAATGTGTTTTTTTTTTCGCCCGCACGGGCATAGCTCAATTGGCTCAGAGATGATAGATTGAGTACAAGAGTCTATGTTCGACGTCTGCGTTGTCCTAGTGTGAGAGTTGTTACTCTCAATGTTGGGGTAGCTCCTTGGGATATCAGATAAAGACTTCCTATTTTTAGGCCGTTGAGTTACCACGATTTAACCCCCTCACAAACTGTCGGGCCAGAATGTGAGGGCACTGAGGGCGAGTGATTTCGCTTTTTGAGTACAAGTTATAATGTGTTTTGGGAATCGAGCATCAATATATAGAAAAATCTTAAAACCCTAATACTGATGTACATTCCCAATACGTATAATATTGTCAGTTAACGAAACAAATCACAATAGGGGTTCAATTTTTATAGAAGATAGTTTTTTTTTGTGGAAATTTGCATTGAACATCTTTATAACCGGCTCAAATTTTGGATTCAAAGCCACCGCGTCGAGCCACCGCCCATGATCGGAAGCCTGCTTCCGGCTCGGTAGGGTCTGTTCTTCGTCACCGGAAAGCATTTCCCGAAGGCCCCCATATTTTCGCCGATGCCCGAAAATAGCTCATGCACGATAACATTATTGAAAATAAACTGTTATTTATCAATCGATGAACGTAAATTTATTTTATAATCCTTTTTTATTGCAAAATAATGCAGCCTACGTCTGAATTATTGTCCAAGTTCAATGGAAATAATAGCGGTGGAGAGAATAATTCTCTCTCCCTCTCTCTCCCCCTCTCTCCCCCTCTCTCTCCCCTCGCTCTCTCTCTCCAAGAACGTTGATGAGATCACTTTGTACTCAAAAGACGAAATTTCTCGTCCTCCGGGTTTCATACCCCGACCCGATAATTTGTGAGGGGTTAAATCACAGTGACTCAGCGACCCAGAGATATGAGACTTTTACTTGATATTTTTAAGGAGTTACCTCAATATTGAAGGTAACAATTCTCACTAGGACAACGCAGACGTTAAATCTAGGCTTTTGTACTTAATTTACTATCTCTTAGTCAACTGAGATATGCCGATACGCGTTGATCAGATCACCTCTATCCATCCAAGCTTAAGGTCAACTCTTGTGTATAAATATTGCGAGAAAGAAAAGGTCAAGGAAGCTGATGCAGAGAGCCATGCCCATTGGCAAGGGAAACCCTTTTAAAATTTACACTTGTAATATTATAACCTATGGTTTTTATATTGTCACATCTATATTCTTCTTCTTGGTCCACCACTTTGGTTTTTGTTGATTTTTTAGATAAACGTAGATTGATTAGAATCTTTGATTAAATCTAATATTTGTTTTATGAATTTATAAAAAATAATATATATTTATAAAAAATTAAGGTGCTCTAATTATAAGCATTATACTATAACCTTTCTAATTATCCTTTTTTTTGCAATTTCAGTGCCAAAAACCCTCCTAAGCAAGCATCTCTACTATCTTTCGAGGTGCATAAAAAGTAAATATTTGAACTAGAAAATTACCCGCGAAGAACACGTTGTTAATTGCATTACGATTTTTTTTATAATAGAGGCAGTCAGAATCAGACCAGAACAACTTTGGTCCGGTTTTGGGTGTCAAATAACCATCGAACCCGAATCACATTGTTGATTAAAACCCTCTACAAAACTAGATAAAACCTCGATCCAAATCCAAATAAATTGAGTAAACCCAATAATTGAAAATCCAAACTGGGGCCATCTAACCCGAACCCAGGGATGACCCGATCGTATTTCATAGTTAAGTTCCACTGCAATCCCTGTCCCAGTTCGGATTCCAATTCCGTTTTGATTCCAATTATGTTCCAATTTCAATTCTGAACCGATTTCGGTCAATCAATGATGAAAGTGGACCAAAAAAAACCGAAACGAATGTCATATGAAAGTCAACTCTAGTTCCATGTCTAGACAGCACATAGTAACCATGGGTTAAAATTATTATATGATGCTGATGTCATTTGTGCTGCTTTCTTATCAACGGAGCCACCTTCATCCCTCTGCAAATCGTTCATTTCTCGTTCTTTCCCAAAGATTTCCACTTGATTCTCTCCCTCGCTCCCACTTTCTCAGACCCTTTTCCTCTCTCTTTCCCTCCGTCTCTCCATTTCTCGCAAATCCTTTCAAAATCTTCTTCTTTTTTCTCTGTTTGCAAATGATTCTGTGCAAGCGCGGCCGCAGGTTTTTCAAATTCAGAGCTTCGTTTTCTACTCAGATTGCTTCGTGTTCTTGCTTTTGTTAGTCTTCTAGCTTTGCTCCCTATTTTTCCCCCGTTGCGTATTAGTCTGCGATTCTTGCTCTTTGAGAAAAATGGTTTCCAAACGCTACTACGATTCTTCGCGCGGAGTGATGGAAATGGCTTGGATCATGCTAAGCGTTGATTACTCGCGACTCTTCTGGCTATTATTCGGCGTTTTCTCCTACGAAAATCACGAGGGAAAGCCTCGGATCTTCTAGCACCAGATTTCATCTTCGTTAGTTCTTCAAAAGATTCAATCTGATTTCAGTTAGGGTTTTAATTAGTTGCGTTTGAGTAGTATTTCGAAATAAATCCAGATTTTGGAGCCTTTAAGGTTCGAATTTGGTTTGAAAAGCATGCACAAGTCACGAAGCACCGCACCGAATGTCATTGGATACGTTGAAACCGATCCATCCGGTCGGTATGGACGGGTAAGTTTTTTTTTGCCGAATTTATTTGGGTAATTTTATTTTTATTTGGTCTCTAATTTCTGAGAATTAACTGAATTCAACTAAGAAACTGATCTCTAGTTTGTCTTTTATGTTTTTTTTTCCTACTCAAATTGGGTTTCTTCTTCATCTGGTTTGAGTCGACAACTTTGGCTGTCTTCTCCTAGTTTTCGATTCAGTACGAAGTCTTGTGAGTAAGCCTAGACACGATTATCTGCCTAATTTTTCAATCTAACCTCCCAGCCTCCAAACATGGACAGTATTTGAATCTCCTTTCATACAAGTTCTAAAACTAGATTTCAGTTGACTAAGATTAGTAGAAGTATGCAAAACCAGAGATAGATTCTTCAAATAATCAAACAGATAGATGTTTTTTACGCTCTACAATTTCAACGGTCGGAAATGGAACCGAACTGAACCGAAGAATTGTCATCACGAGATGTTTCGACCAATGACACCATTCAATTGCAATTTGGAATGATTATTTATTTGGTTGTGGGCAGTTCAAAGAAGTGCTAGGAGAAGGAGCTATGAAGACCGTGTATAGAGCATTTGATGAGGTGCTTGGAATGGAGGTGGCTTGGAATCAGGTTGAGCTAAAAAAAGCCTTCCACTCACCCGATTTGTTGCAGAGGCTTTACTCCGAAGTACACCTCCTCAAAAACCTCGATCATTGCTCGATAATCCGCTTCCATACACATTGGATCGATATCGGTTCGCGATCCTTCAACTTGATCACCGAAATGTTCACTTCTGGCACCCTTAGAGAGTACTAATCGAGAACCTTGATTATAGTCTTTGATAACTCGTCGCTCGATTTGTTTTTTCGATGATTTTCTTGTGGGGTGTGTAGGTATAGACGGAAATATCGGCAAGTGGATATAAGGGCGGTGAAGAACTGGGCCCGCCAGATTCTTGGAGGGTTGGCTTATCTGCATGAGCATGATCCTCCAGTGATCCATCGAGATCTCAAATGTGACAACATATTCGTCAATGGCCATCTCGGACAAGTCAAGATCGGCGATTTGGGTTTGGCTGCAATTCTCAAAGGATGCCAACAAGCTCACAGTGTGATAGGTTGGTGATTTGGATGACATTCGTGTTCGTCTTTTTATTCTGCAACTGAGCAGCAACCTAAAATTATTAACTTTAATGATAGAACCTACGTTTTTGATGATAAATTACGAAAATATAATAACCCCTGATGATGCCAGCATTGTTGTAGCATTCTTCGTAAAACATGTGAAAATATATAATTGTTACGCTGATTTCCAGCCCATATTATACGTAAAGGGTGATGCTTAGTTTACTTTCTTAACAGACTTCTTTAATTTACTTTCTTATGTATCGAATTCTAATTTGTACAATCAATATTATAAATAATTATTTTTATTATAATATATTAAAAATATTTTAATTAGACTAATCAGAACTCGACACGTCAGAAGGTAAATTAAGAGGATATGATGAGAAACTAAATTTAACATTACTTATGGATAAATGAGTCTTTTAAAAGACTAACATCCTTGTGTTTAATCATGGAACAAAATCAGGGACACCCGAATTTATGGCCCCTGAGCTATACGAAGAGCAATACGATGAGCTTGTTGATATATACTCGTTTGGAATGTGTGTTCTAGAGATGCTGACTTCAGAGTACCCTTACAGTGAGTGCTCTAACCCTGCCCAAATCTACAAAAAGGTCACCTCGGTAAGCCAATCGAAGCCTCTTCATCGTTGTTGATCATAAACTCGATCGCCTATTTTCATGCGTAATAAGGGAAAATTGCCCTGTCTGTTTGGGTGCTAGGGGAAATTGCCCCAAGCATTCTACCGAATTCAAGACAAGGAACTGCAGCGATTTGTGGAGAGATGCATAGGGCCTGCTTCGAAGCGGTCTAGCGCGAGAGAGCTCTTACTGGATCCCTTTTTATTGCTCGAGAGCTTACTTCTTGTTGGGACGGTAATTGGGGCTCCTCCATTGCGATGCAAGGACATGACGATTACTGGAACGATGAATTCGGACGATGATACGATTTTTCTTACAGTGCAGATTAGCGATCGAGATGGTAATATCTCTTGAAAATTTTCTCTCTTATCAAAGAACAAGTTATGCTAGGTTTACATTCTTATTATATTCTCTTATTCTACATGCTGATGTGTCGTGCTATGATTGGTATGAGTAAAGTGTATTTAATATGTTATAATTAAATAATTATTTATAATATATATTACACCGATCAGAACTCATTATGTCTTGAGGTTTGTTGAGAGAGAATTGTAAGAAGGTGAACTTAGCATTACTTAATTTATTCACATTGTTCAATGAAGCTGATCTTGGAATTTTACAGGTCAATCGAATAAGATTTACTTTCCGTTCGACATCGTGAAAGATACTGCCATTGATGTGGCGAATGAGATGGTAAAAGAGCTCGAAATTTGTGGGTGGGAGCCATTCGAAATATCGAAGATGATAGAGGAGCAAATATCTTCTCTACTGCCTGGTTGGAAGCTGTTTGGCTCTCCACGATTTCACGATCAGCTCGGCTTGAATTATCGAGAAGAAGAAGTTATCTTACCCTGCCTGTCATATGCAGATTCCTTGCACTCACTCTCCTCGTCTTCTCTCCCACCTCTCAACCCTTTGCACGAATCCCAGGATTTGCACGGACTGGGAGCGACTTCTAGCCATGACTGCTGGCTTCAAGGTACTTGCTCATTATTTGTTGAGAAGTTTTTCTTTTACATCTTTTAATGCATCAGGGATAGGGTGGAAATTGGTTCGGTTTGGACCGAAAAATGAATTGAACCTTATTTATCGGTTCTGTTCGGTTTCAATGTTGTAAAAAACAAAGGAAAACTGAACTATGCACCATACTGACTAAAACCGATGATGTTCGGTTCAATTCTCGGTTTTAATTTTAAAAAATCAAGTAAAACCGAACCCAACTAAAGAAAAAATATTAAAATGTATAAAATGTTAAGATTTTTTATTTTGTTACATAGAAAACTAAAAATTTGAAGTTTATTTTTTGGGATATATTTTTAATTGTTTAGAATGTTGAGTCAGGAGAGAATATTAGTTGTTTAGAAATTAATTACATACAATTAGGAGTACAAATAAAAAAAATCTTGAACTTTAAAAACGATAAAAAAAACCTTGGTGGGAGGCCGAATGTTAGTGCACCACCCGCATCCCACTATTGTGCGGCCTCCCATGTGTGAGTGGTTAACCCCCCCTCCCTCTCCCTTGTCACATTAGCTCGAGTGGTGCTTTTTAATTTTTTTTCTAAACTTATCAATTTTGTTAAACATATATTATTTGAATGACTTGAAATTTTCTTAACATATTCAAACTGTAATTATAAGATATTATAGATAGTTTTGTAAATTTTAAACAATGACATAATTTATTATAATTTTTTCAGTGTTAAAATTAAAATAATTGATTAAAAATACTTACATCATTTAAAATTTTCAAGATGAA
>QAOC01052795.1:0-15810 GCA_003255005.1 Begonia fuchsioides | reverse complement strand
TATTAGACAAATTCTAGAATTAAAACAAGTTACAATCATATAAAAGACTATAATATTCATTTAATGTTAGTCATTTACTCATTGTTTCATTCATTTTAATTCTTAGCTTATATTATTATTATATATTTGGATAACATGCTTAAATAATTAACATTTTTATAATTTTTGCAATAAAATGGGTGAGTGTATATACTATATAATAAAAAACATCATAAAAAAACCGAATAAAACATAAGCACTAACAAAAGTCCAAACCAAAACACTGAGCGAACCGAACTGACAAACTAATAGGTTAGCTTTCGGTTTTCAATTATAAAAACCGATTCTGCCCATTTACACATGCCCAAAATTTCTTCTGTGATTCATATGATTGAGTTGATGTTATGTGAAGACATATTTAATTGTAGTTGGAAGACCTATTTATTAACCTACGTTTCCGCATAATGTATACATCGTAGTTTAAAATTCGATAACTTTTTCGATCAATGCAGGAAGTTTTTATATTGACGATGACGAAAAAAGTACAAACAGCACTTTGAGTTCCTTATTGAACTCTGAATATGAAGATAAAAATGAATTCGATTCCAGAGGAGAAAATCCACAGTGGATATCGAAGATGGGTCGGAAAGACATGTACAGACAAGGGTCCTTGACGAAAATCGAATCCAACAGAAATCATGGCAAGAACATTAACATTCGAAATCAAACCAAAGTTCGGTCTTTCGATGATGTCCGAAGCCAGTTGTTGCACTGGTCTCTGGTAGAAAAAATAAGTGAGAGCAGGCAATTCAAGACTGTCAGAAGCGTCGAGAATGTCGGTTTTCACGAGCCATGATTGTGTCAAAGCTGCTGTCTGAGAGGTTTTATTGCTTTCTCGACTCTTTATATGGATGATCGAATAAGATGTGAATATTGCCCAAATTTGTCTGAATACTGTGTGCTGTATATAGAAACTTATGCTTGCTGTTCCTTGCCTTACCGGCTTGCACAATTAGCCTTGTTGTTTACACTCTGATCTCCTGCTCATTGCTTTATTACTCGGATTATTACTCGACGTGTCAGAATATAAAATTAGAATATAAATATAGGTCGGGATGGACACGAATTGGTTTGGGTTGGTTTTTTGATTGACCATCACCGATCCCTTTGGTAGGATTTGCGTCTAACTAAAAAATAAAAAACCGACCGTGGGTTGGGTTGGGACCGTGCGTTGGGTTTGAGTTGTCCATCCCTAAATATAGGTCAAGGAAAACAAGAGCTTGAAATTCTTCATCGTGTCAAACGAACAAATGGTAGAAAAACGACCAAAACTTGTATTTAAGTAGCTGAATTTTGATCATTGGTTGCTCTTTCTTCTCTTCTTCAGAACATAGTACAAAACTCCTCCAAAAACCAAAAGAATGATCAACCCATCACCAATTCCCACAACTAAAACAACCCATTTTTTCAATTTTGATTTGCTATTGCTCAAATTGGACCCTTTTGGAACCTTGATCAAATAACTCAATCCATTCCCCTTCTCGACTTGCTTTGCTCCGATCACAAATCGATAAAGACTGCATTCTTCGTCCGGGATTCTCGACGAATGCAAGGCTGCACTGCATTTACAATCATCCAAGCACAGGTTTTCACATTCTTCTTTGCTTATATTCACTCTTTTTGGAGCTTCTTTTAGTATGCTACTCACACCCTCTATTTCTAGCATCTCACTTTCTTCTCTATTGCAAATTTCGGCCCGAAAATCTCCGGCACAGAGCGAATGTCGAGTCTTTTCTCTCGTTCGAAGCTCCAAACACGAGCAGGAATTCGAAAGCGTGCATATTCCGTAAGGCTTACACGGGAGAGGAAGATCACAGGTTTGGTTTAGTGCTTGAAAACCGGCTTCGAATACCGCCTTTTCGGGCGAGTAAAAGTAGAGTCCTAAATTGCCAGTTTTGTTTCCCAAAGCTAAGAATCTCAGAGGCTGCAATGGCTTGGGTGAAATCTCTGCAATTTTCTTGCTTTCATCGTTGAAGAATTGCAGTCCTCTGGAACCGAGTTTGATGAAGGAGATATTTCTGCCATTGGAGGGTTTGAATTCCCAGTAAGAATACTTCATCTCTGCAGAATTCAAATACAGACCTATTTTTTCGGTTTGAATTTCGAAAGAGAAGAATGAACTCGAGTTGTTGGGGAAAGAAGTTAGACGAGTAGCAACGTTTAAGCTCTGTCCCCATAGCATTATGTCTGTCGGGAAATTGAAGCTCTGCCATTTTATCCCGTCCGATGAATCGACCAAAACTAGGTTCCCGGTCGGTAATATTCGCAATCTCTGCAGAGAAATTTGAAAAAATAAAAGGAAAAAGAATGATCATCAATCTATTTGATTACCATCTTTGTTCAATCCATGGTTTTTACCTCTACGCCTTGGCTAGAAGTGCCGGTTCGCCACCCAACCCGGTCTTTCTGACCCTTCAATCGTAAATCTCCGTCGCCGGAAAGTTCAAGCACGCATCTCTCCGACGTAAAGAACGGCGAGAAATGACCGGAATTCCAGACCTTGAAGTCTCCGAGAAAAATCTGAAGCGAGCAAGAAAACTGGCCGGAAATTGCTTCGACGCTCAATGCAGCTCTGAACGTCGGCGAATTCCGATCACTCTCGATCAGAAACGCTCGTCCGATGAACCCTTCGCTGTACTCCGGCGGTACAGCCAAGGTCACTTGGTATTCTGTAAGAACATCGTCTCTGCAACTGCACCCATTATTGAACACAAGAATGACTAAGCAAATCAAAGCTCCCCTCATCGGAAACACGTCTCTCAAACTCGAAAGTTTCACCTTTTGATAATTCCGGCAACTGGGTCTCCGGAGAAATGGAATTTTCCGGCGAGAAAATGCGCTAGAAAGTAGAAAGTGGAGGAGAAAAGGAAAGGTATGAATGTTTAGAAACTTTTGGGTGTCCCACCATGAACACTTCCTATTCCCAAAAAGGGTCCGAGCTTTCATATTAATGCTAATGGCAAAGACACTTGAGTGATGATGAGTTCATGTATGAAGTATTTCTTCTAGTAGAAATTCAAGAGAAGGCGTATATCTACGTATATACGAATGTATTTGTGTATTCGAGACGACAAGAGACTACAACGAAAATAGCATATTGGATATTCTCGAAGATTTATTGTGGTTTTGACATCTTTACTCAAATTTTGCTAAGACAATGTATAAATGATTGAATTATCTTTTACTTATAAACTCAGAATTGTAGGACAATTGATACCTTATTATGTCATCAGCGTTAGAGGTCTCAGTTCGATTATCAGTAGAGATAAAAAAATCTCATTAAAAATAACTATTGTTTATTCATAAACACGAGCATGTCGAACAGTTAGCAATTTGTCAATCTCGGAACAACAAAGATGCTCAAATTTACAAAGCTTGAGTAATATTTCGACACGACCAAGAAACTGAAGCTAATGATGACATATCGAACATCATCGTCGCAATTGATCATATGAAGACAAGTATGGTCCATTCTAAGCGCAAAATCATTCTAGTGGATGTACACGATTTCATTTTTTTGAACGGTAAGACAAAATTCATGCAAATGCCTACTAAAACAGATAATTTTGTACTGAAGATACCGACGAATGCTACAAGAATCTACAAGAGAAAGAGGGAGGGGAGGGGGAGGGAGAGGATAGAGGAAAGTGGAATATGTGAAGTAAAAGAGTGGCATTTATTTTGAACTTTTTAGCGTAAGAATACATGCGAAGGTGGTGGCATTGGGTGGACTGTGGAGGGCTGGCAAAGCAAATGGTGCTGACAGCGCCCACTTTAAACTTTAAAGACTGCACCCAGGCTAGCAGGCCGGCTCATGGCCGGCTCACGGCTGGCTCCAACCCAATGCAGTCCTTAGTGGGAGTGGGTCAATGAGTGGCCACTCTTTGATAGTGCCCCTCACTCACCTTTCCCTTTTTGATACTCATTTCCACCCTTCCAATCCCCCTCTGCTACGTGTCACTCTCTTCTGTTCTGATCCGAGCGATGACGCCTGGCGATGTCATCTGACGTTGACGNGAATTCCGATCACTCTCGATCAGAAACGCTCGTCCGATGAACCCTTCGCTGTACTCCGGCGGTACAGCCAAGGTCACTTCGTATTCTGTAAGAACATCGTCTCTGCAACTGCACCCATTATTGAACACAAGAATGACTAAGCAAATCAAAGCTCCCCTCATCGGAAATACGTCTCTCAAACTCGAAAGTTTCACCTTTTGATAATTCCGGCAACTGGGTCTCCGGAGAAATGGAATTTTCCGGCGAGAAAATGCGCTAGAAAGTAGAAAGTGGAGGAGAAAAGGAAAGGTATGAATGTTTAGAAACTTTTGGGTGCCCACCATGAACACTTCCTATTCCCAAAAAGGGTCCGAGCTTTCATATTAATGCTAATGGCAAAGACACACTTGAGTCATGATGAGTTCATGTATGAAGTATTTCTTCTAGTAGAAATTCAAGAGAAGGCGTATATCTACGTATATACCAATGTATTTGTGTATTCGAGAGGACAAGAGACTACAACGAAAATAACATATTGGATAAATGATTGAATTATCTTTTACTTATAAACTCAGAATTGTAGGACAATTGATGCCTTATTATGTTATCAGAATTAGAGGTCTCAGTTCGATTATCAACAGAGATAAGAAAATCTCATTAAAAATAACTATTGTTTATTCATAAACACAAACATGTCGAACAGTTAGCAATTCGTCAATCTCGAAACAACAATGATGCTCAAATTTAAGAAGCTTGAGTAATATTTCGACACGACCAAGAAACTGAAGCTAATGATGACATATCGAACATCATCGTCGCAATTGATCATATGAAGACAAGTATGGTCCATTCTAAGCGCAAAATCATTCTAGTGGATGTACACGATTTCATTTTTTTGAACGGTAAGACAAAATTCATGCAAATGCCTACTGAAACAGATAATTTTATACTGAAGATACCGGCGAATGCTACAAGAATCTACTAGAGAAAGAGGGAGGGGGAGGGGGAGGGAGAGGATAGAGGAAAGTGGAATATGTGAAGTAAAAGAGTGGCATTTATTTTGAACCTTTTAGCGTAAGAATACATGTGAAGGTGGTGGCATTGGTTGGACTGTGGAGGGCCTGGCAAAGCAAATGGTGCTGACAGCGCCCACTTTAAACTTTAAAGACTGCACCCAGGCTAGCAGGCCGGCTCATGGCCGGCTCACGGCTGGCTCCAACCCAATCAGTCCTTAGTGGGAGTGGGTCAATGAGTGGCCACTCTTTGATCGTGCCCTCTCACTCACCTTTCCCCTTTTGATACTCATTTCCACCCTTCCAATCCCCTCTGCCACGTGTCCGAGCGATGATGCCTAGCGATGTCATCTGACGTTGACGTTCAAGTTGTACTTAAGCTCCTAACAATCGGATCGCCCCGGCCAAGCTAGAAGTCGTGGTCCACCCGAATTTCCGAAGACATTTAGATCCTCGAACAACCTATAAGATGGAACAAATGGTTTTTGACCTTCTGTAATAGTCGGATTTGTTAAAAAATCATTCCCGCCGGCATTGTTACTTTGATTTCCGAAATAAACCGACAAAACTACCCATGGAGGAAGAGGATAGGTGGAAGATGTCCGCACGAGCATAGTTCAGTTGGCTCGGAGATGGTAGATTGGGTACAAGAGCCTAGGTTTGACGTCTGCGCTGTCCTAGTGTGAGAGTTGTTACTTACAATGTTGAGGTAGTTCCTTGGGATATTAGGTAAAAGACTCTTATATCTGGGCCGCTGAGTCACTGTGATTTAACCCCCTCACAAACTGTCGGGCCGGGGTGTGGGGGCCTTGAAGACGAGAGATTTTTCCTTTTGGGTACAATGATAGACCGAAGATGAGTATCAGGTGGGATTTTGTGTACTTGTGGTTGAGCCCACAAGATGACGTAATTGTTGTAATAAAGGTGGACGAAACTAGACCTGAATTGTGAATCGGATTAGAACTGTCGGTTTTAATCCGGTCTTGGTTCTAATTTTTGAAAAATCGTGATTTTTAAGTCGCTGACTGTTTTTAAGAGTAAAAAAACTGTAAAATCGGAACCTGTGAGTCAAACCCTAAAATCCAAAATTGCTGTTGGATCTGTTATTTTCGGTATCAGTTCTAAAAATTCAGAAACGTTAAAAAATTAGAAGCCGACGTTAAAACGTTAAAATTAGTAAAAAACATTAAAATTAGTAAAAAATGTTAAAACGTTAAAATGTTATTTCCGGTCGGTAACCACACCTAGTTGAAAGGGACTTGTGAATCTTGATAAGGAGCCGCGTGTGATGAATTTTAAAATTTGAGGTATTTATTGTAATTACTTTTATAATTAAGGACTAGATTGATATTTACTCTAAATATTTAAATTATTTATTTATTACAGCCCGAGGGGATCTGCTCAGCTGCACGTGCAGTTAACTAGCAAATTATAATTAATTAATCTAACCCGTAATTACTAAATCCTTTAACTAAACGACAACCAGTAAACGACACCAGTTGGTGGTTGAGCGTCGTCGCTGGCGTTTGTTCTACCGTCGCCGGTCGAATCCTTTGAAAAAAACAAAACAATGGCCGTCGTCGTCGTCACCTTTGACCGATTCTCATGATTGCAGTGGATAAATCTCCACCGCTTCAAGCTCTACTCTACTCCTCTATCTCTTCCTTGCGTGCTTCTCATTCTCCTACTCCGATGGCGTCTAGTGCTCACAGCTTGAGCCGATCCATCCTCGATAACAGTTTAAGGAACATCGACGGAGAACGAACTCTATTTGATCGCCGTAGACAGATTAGTACTTCTTCCGAGTTGCGAAAATTTTGTTCGATTTCAGGAGCTCATTCGCGTCCCAATCGGCGAATTGAGGCTGTAGTTTCAGGCTCAACGGCTGAGGCAGTTGATGCGAAAGTCAACCGGAAGAAATGGAAGGAGGGAGACGATGGAGTGCCGCTTAGAGTGGGGCTTATTTGTGGAGGTCCATCCGCTGAGCGTGGAATTTCTTTGAACTCTGCTAGATCAGTTTTGGATCACATACAAGTAAGTGCTCAAATTTTATCTGGCCGTGGAAGTTCGTGATCACTTCTTCTGTAAGCTGCATTTTGATTGATTGAACTATTTTTTTTCTTTCTAAAAATAAATCAATTAGGGAGCCGATTTGCAAGTGAGCTGCTACTACATTGATTGTGAACTCAAAGCTTACGCAATATCTTCCTCTCAGGTTTCTGTAACAGCTATCATTCCTTTATTTTTGCTTCATCTGTTTCATTACTTCATTTAGTTTTCCTCTGAGATTTCAAATGACACCATTTTTCTTATTCTGCTTCTTTGTTGTATAGCTATATTCAAACACACCTGCAGACTTTGATTTCAAACTCGAAAGGTAATGCAGCAATGAGAACTTTAGTTTCTGGAATTCTTAGTAATTTATAGTTGTCTCACTATTGTTTTATGAAGCCTTGCCCAAGGTTTTTCTTCGTTGACTGAATTTGCTGAACATCTTGCCACATCGGTTGATCTAGTTTTCCCAGTTATACACGGTCGGTTTGGTGAAGATGGAGGTATTCAGGTCTGTTATTGATTATTGAAAATGGGGGTCATCTATTCTTCTCCTCTCTTCATCCTGGAAAATAACATAGTATTATATTTTATGCCTTTGTTGAGCTTTCAGGAGCTTTTGGAAAAGCATGATATTCCATTTATTGGGACAAGATCAAATGAATGTCGTCAAGCATTTGATAAGGTAAAGAAAGAGATTTAGTACAGCATTTATTAACAATGGATTTGGGTTAACTGATAAGTCAAACATGGAAATGATAGGATATTGTCATATGATCAAATTTAGAGATTATATGTTTTTGAAATGCATTCTTCTGCATTATATACCTCCAAAGTATATCCATCCATAATAAGACTTCTAATTAAATGCTTTAATGGAGTTTTTCCAATCAAGGGAAACTACTGGGAAAATTCGATGTCTGTAATTTTAATCATGCATCATTTTTATTTATTCGGTGAAATAATAATTCTTAACATTTTGCTTGAATACTTTTGGCAGTATGATGCTTCCTCGCAGCTTGGTAAACATGGCTTTAAAGTAGTCCCTAGTTTCTTAGTACAGGTATTTTATCTCAGACAAGCAATGACATGTTTCCCAGTGCTTTAATCAATAAAAAATTGTTCTTCAAAATAACAGTGCATAATCTGATTGCTGTATTATCAGCATTTGATTACATATGTTAGCTTCCCTTTTTTCTTTACTGACAAAACTCAGAAAGCCTATCCAGAAAGGCGATGCAGATGATGAGCTATCAAAGTGGTTTGCAAAAAGTCAGCTCCATCTCAATGATGGGAAAGTTGTGGTAGGCAACATGTTTTGATGTTGTGATTAGATTTTTGTTTTGTAGGGAATTTGCTGTTTGTCCTGTAAAAATCATGAGACTTCTCAAATGATTCTAGGTAAAACCAGCAAGAGCAGGATCAAGCATTGGCGTTACAGTCGCCTATGGAGTGGCTGATTCTTTTCAAAAGGCCAATCAGATAATATCAGAGGTATTCAGATTTTGTCGATATTCAGTTCCTTAACATAATATCAAAAAAGTGAATTCATTTTAATATGCTTTATCAAATAGGGAATTGATGATAAAGTCCTCGTTGAAGTATTTCTTGAAGGGGGGAGTGAGTTTACTGCTATTGTTCTAGATGTTGGATCAGGTTCAGATTGCAGTCCTGTTGCTCTGCTACCAACTGAGGTTTTTCTTCGATTGAACATTTTTTTCTTTTCATGGACATGTGACTAACATGTGATTTTTCCTATTGTGTTTTCGATCATCAGGTGGAAATTTATTTTGATGGTGGTGCTGAGATAAATGAAAAGGATGCAATTTTCAATTATAGACGAAAGTATCTTCCTACTCAGCAGGTCAGTTATAGGACATTGGATTGAATCCTTCTTAACCTGTGATAAGATTTATGGAGATTTTGTTGCGCCTATAACAGGTTGCTTATCATACTCCACCTCGCTTCCCCAGTGAAGTGATTGAAAGCATTCAAGAAGGGGCATCTTTATTATTTAAAAAACTTGGTCTTCGTGATTTTGCTCGAATCGATGGATGGTTCTTACCTGAATCCTTACCTGTATCGTCATCGCTGAAAGGGGAATTCGGAGGGACTAAATTTGGTACAATAGTCTTTACTGACATTAACCTGGTAAACATCAAATCTCAAGCGAGAATTCTTTTTATGTTTGTTTGGTGATTCATCTCTTAATTTGGTTATGTGGCAGATCAGTGGAATGGAGCAAACCAGTTTTTTGTTTCAGCAGGCATCAAAGGTTGATCAGAATGACTGCTTTAGGCAGTTACAATATCTATTTTTAATTGATGGCTGGTTATAATATTATTTTCACAAGATACCATCGAGCAAGGATAATCATATGCTACAAAATATGGTTTACTAAAGCATGCAAGACAGAATAAGGTTGAATCATCTATCTGAAAGCATTTGATCAATTTAGTTGTATTTTGAAACCCCTTTCAGGTTGGCTTTTCTCACTCAAACATCCTTCGGACCATTATATACCGCGCCTGCTTGCGGTTTCCTAATCTTGCATCATTCTGTGATGTATCAAATCATTTGCCCAGAAGATCAAAAAGTTCAAATCTTAGTGAAGTGTCTCCTAATGGTCAAGAAGTTAAAAAAGTTTTTGTTCTGTTTGGAGGTGACAGTTCAGAGCGTCAAGTATCTCTTATGAGTGGAACAAATGTTTGGCTTAATTTGCAAGGATTTAGTGATGTAAGTGCAGTAAGTTTTGATGAAGATTGGTTAAGTTTTTATTCTGTTGTCTCTTCTTTTCCCCCACTCTGCATATCATAGGAGGCTTATAGATGTGTGATAAATGTGGATTGGTCTTATATAGTCATGTACTTGTGATTACAGCTTGATGTAACTCCATGTTTGCTCGCCTCAACAACTAAACATTCACTTGAGGGTTCTGGGGAAAAAGATGTTGATGTGACCTCTACATTTGTTTGGCCATTACCGTAAGTCTACCTCCAACAGTTTCTACTGATTTTTGTCCATCTACCTTTGTTTTCGTCATGAATTGAAAAAGAATAGAATCGAATATCCCTGCAGATGGGGAAATCTATTGTCCGCTTTTACCTCTTTCAGTGTCTTCGCATTATTTTGAAATCACTTTGAAATGATAAAATCGTCCCTTCAAACTTTAACGAAGAAAAGTTGTGCCATATGAATATTTTGTGACGCGAGATGGATGCTATAATGTGAATACTTTGTAGTTCTAAATATTTATTGCTTACACTTATAGCATTTATATTCGCACATCTCTTGTATTTGAGGCTCCTTTGACTTTGGAGCAGTTATTCTCTGGTTCTGAGACACACCACAGAAGAAGTTATTGCTGCATGTGCTGAGGCCGTTAAACCAGCAAAGGCTGAATTGATCTCTCACCTGCGGATCAAGGTGATGGATGAACTTATGGAAGGTTTGAGCAAGCACAGTTGGTTTTCTGGGTTTGATATTGCAGATAAACTACCAGTTAAGTATTCCTTGGAAGGATGGATCCGACTAGCCAAGGAAGTTGGAGCAACAGTTTTTATAGCAGGTTTCACAACTCATTCTTTGTATAATTCTATTTGATCTTTATTTACACACTTAGAATGATTGATTTTAAGCTGTATAAGCTGTCAAGAGTCTTAATAACTACATGCATCGAGTTCAATGGTTTATCTAGATATTGACCAACTATCTTTTCAGTGCATGGAGGTATTGGTGAAGATGGAACACTTCAATCTTTGCTTGAAGCTGAAGGAGTTCCGTTTACAGGTTTTCTTTATTACCCTAATTTATTCAAGGAAGTAGTCTAGAATCCATCGTTGATGCTGACTTGTCTTTTACGTCACTCTGCAATCAAAGGTCCTAGTGTGAAAGCCTCAAAGATATGTATGGACAAAGTTGCAACTTCATTATCGCTCAACCATGTAGAGTAATTAGTTACTATGACTATGTTTTCTATTTTGATCAGGCGAGTGTTTAATCTAATTATCCACCATATTCTTCTATTTTGAACAGCTTTCAGATTTGGGAGTGCTCACAATTAACAAGGATGTACAGAGAAAAGAAGATCTTTTGAAATCGCCTTTACCAGCTTTGTGGTGGGACTTAACTACAAAGCTGCAATGTGAAACATTATGTGTTAAACCGGCAAGAGACGGTTGTTCAACTGGGGTTGCAAGACTATGGTAAATAGAGTCATTTATACTGCTCGACATCCTATCAAGCGATTTGATAGAAATTTAGCTAAAATTACAGTTTCTTCTCTATATGGATATTCTACTTTGTGTAGCTCTGTGGATGACTTAGCAGTTTATGTAAAAGCTTTGCATGACAGTCTCAATAGAATTCCACCTAATAGTTTCTCTAAGGTAAACTATTGATTTGTTCTTGTATGAGCTGGAAGACTGTCTAATTTGATATTTCTTTTTGGCACAGGCACATGGTGCAATCGAAATGCCAACTCCACCTCCAGAGCTTTTAATATTTGAGCCTTTTATCGAAACTGACGAGATAATTGTTTCGTCAAAATCCAAAGACAAGAATGAGCATCATCTCAGGTGGAGAGGACATAGTAGATGGGTAGAAATTACAGTTGGTGTTGTAGGAAAACGTGGATCCATGAGCTCTTTGAGTCCTAGTATTACTGTCAAGGAAAGCGGTGATATATTGTCTCTTGAAGAGAAATTCCAAGGTTAATACTGTCTTTCTGCTTAAACGTAAAGGTTAAATGTTTATGTTTAAGTTGACTAATGGACTTTTGTTCATTGAGAAAACAAGTACAGATTATCGATTAATGATTTATTTAATATTAGTGGATTCTCTACTGGCAGGTGGGACTGGAACCAATTTAACTCCACCTCCATTGATGATTATGAGGTTAGCTATTGATAATCTTTTACTCATTGGCCCTTTGTTTTTGAAATATCGCCACAGTAGCTTCCTCATTGAAGCCTCTCAAATTTGTTCTCTTATGTGAAGGTGTAGAGTTTCACATTAACATTCCTGCCTTTTGAACTCTTGAAATACTGTCTTAAGTATCAGGGGCTTACCAAGATCTCGATATTTTGACATGAATTGAAAACTTACTTCCTTTGGTTGTGGCAAGAAGTAATCTGATAAAATAATGTCAGGTTTACCTTCTTAGCATATCCTATTATTCTACACGTGGACGTGTCGAGTTATGATTGTTTTAGTTATAGTGTATTTAATGTATTATAATTAAAATAATTATTTATAATATTTATTACACTAATCACAACTCGACACATCAGCGTGTACAATAAGAAGATATGCTAAAAAAGTAAATCTTGCATTACCTAATTTATAAAGTACCCGTACCTAAACTGACATTCACTTTTCATTTAGCAAGGGCGTATTGATTACAAGAACTTTTGCTATTGTCTGAGTTCGAAAGTTTAAGCTTTCAATGATGTTACAAATTGAATCATAACAACGATACCGAATCTTTGTTTCTATATTTGCCTATGGGTCTCTTATACTGAGTTCTTTTCATGGGCAGTAATGATGCTCTCGAAAATTGTAAAAGACGCATTGAGCTGATTGCAAACACTTTGGAGCTGGAAGGATTTTCACGCATTGACGCCTTCACAAATGTTGACACTGGAGAGGTAAGTTTACTTTAAGAATTTAGGAAAGAAGACATAACGTGTTCTTTTCATATTTTATTAAAAAAATTTCTTATCTAATATTTTAATAATGAGTTTTATTTGATCGATTTTCTCATAATCCAAACTTTATGTTAAAGAGTCGTTAATGGAAGTGAAGTGATCATATCAATGTGTTGTCATAACTTTACGAGAGTGTAGACCAAAGCATTTTGTTAGCTATATGAGCACGGATTACGTAGACATTACTGACAACGTTGTTCATAGGATTTCACTCTAAGTCGTTGGTTATGTTTCACGATGTTAGATTCGGAGTGATCCAAATTCTTATTGGGTCAGATCGATTTTGGCCCACTTTGAGATTTCAATAGCGATTAAGGATTCATTGTTTGTAAATATATGTTGTAGTGGTAAAATTCGTTATATCGATTTTGGTTTGTAATTTCTTTCATCGGTTTTTTTCTCCAATCATGAGTTTTCACATAAATCACCGGTTTCTATTATTTTCTGTTTTCGATTTCCCATTCTGCTCTGGTTTACACCAGTATGTCCCTTCAAAAGACTGGACTAATACCCTTCCTCCAATTGCAGGTATTGATTATAGAAGTTAATACAGTGCCTGGTATGACACCTTCCACTGTCCTCATCCATCAGGTAAACCTTGAATTTTGAGGCTCTTTCCGATATTCAACCACTCTAAAATATTTATCAGCCAACTACCTCAAAATCATTGAGATCACGAACTTTAAGGATGTCATAATTTACAATTAAGTATTTTTTTAATTATTTATGACAATATATTATAATTGTTCTCCTGATAATTAGAAGATATGTTTGATTATATGATGAACGTAAAGCTATGGTGTAATTCTAGCTTGTGGTTTTAAGATTTAGACTCTTAGAGAGCACGAAAACTTGAAGTTTCGAGCATGAAAACTTGAAGTTTCGAGCATGAATTGATGACAATATGTATCACGCACTTTTCAGGCGCTGGCGGAACAACCACCGATATATCCTCATCAATTTTTCCGCACTTTGCTCGATCTTGCGTCGGAGAGGTCTGCCTAGTCTCTCTCTCTCTCTCTGAATTTGATGTTTGCATTTACTTCTCTTCCTCGATGATTTTCGCTTAGTTTGTCTGTCGGATCATCGTTTGAAATGTGTATTAAACATAATATTATGAATTGTATTTTCTCCAAAAATAACATGCATTGATAGGCGATCCAACTGACACTGTAAGCATCTGTCGGTGCCTGCAATGAAATATTGTCTATTTTGGATATGAAAATTCAAGAATTTATTCTTAAATTCACAATTCAGAATGCGTTGTACTAATTAGAAGAGACAATTCTAGTTAAATGTAGTGCAAATTTTGCTCTCTTAAATCGATATAAGACCGTGCAGTCTCACTGAAATGAGTTGAGTAATCACAAATAACAGAGATTGTTAACGTGTCATGTCATGTGTTACAAGATCACAATCAAAATATATTTACGATAAGGCGGATAAACTATGAATTATAACGGAAGGTTTTTATAGTAAGAAACTCCAACCTCTTGCAATGAGGCAATTCAATGAAAGGTTTGGATTCATGTGTAGTAGCGGATCGGATCATCTTCGAGCTATTTTCCGCACATGTTGACTAAATCAACGGATAGTTTCATTTGTTGAGTATGGAATCGTATATGGAAATTGGTTTGACGTAGATTTGAAGCGGGAAAATATAATTGTTTTCATCAAAATTGATTTTACAAACCGAAAGCGACGACTATGATCTTAACATACATCGTTCGCATTATAATTCTCAGTCCACAATCTCGAAAGAAATTCACCCTAAAACCACCCAACATAATGAAACATGAAGAAGGTTCGGGATGGGCGAGTAGCCCGATTCCGAACCGGCTCAAAGACCTGCATTTCTAAATTTTTTGAATCGATTCTGCAAATTTGGAGACAAGTTTAAGAAAATTTGAAAAATAAAAAATATCTTTCTTCGAATTTGAGTCAAGTTTTTGGATTTTCGGCCGAATTTGGGTCGATTTTTTTACACCCGGTTCGGTTTGGTTTACACAATTTTCCAAAATGGTGAATCAACCATGGAACCGTAAATTTTAATTTCCAGAGAAATTGCAAACGACGTCGTTTGGAGGGTTATTCATAACTCATAAGCCGCTTGCCCAACGGTCGCGATCCTTCTTAGTTTCTTCGTATGGCGATGCCTTTTGAAAAACAATGGTCGGCTTCCAACTTCTATTTCTCTGCACAGAAAATGAAATTTCGTTTGGTTTTTGGAAATCAAATTCCTGATTAAAATATCCATCTCTTCCCCAAATCTCTAAACCCTCTCTGACCCATTGATAGCTGTATGAGTTCATCTTTTTGACTGTATAAAGCCGTTTTTCAGCTCGCAATAAGCGTGGCTCCACTCACAGTGCCTCAGAAACTCCGAATACCGAGAAACCAACTCGGTAAATCGAGGTTTCAGTGCGAATTTGTGGCTGTCGTAGTCAGCGGAGATGGAGGGGGAGAGCGGCGAAGGGAAAGAGAGCCAGAAATGTGTTCCTTTGGCGGAGATGGTGGACGATTGTGTGAAGCGGTGGTTCAAGGACTCGCTAAAGGAGGCTAAAGGAGGGGATATCAACATGCAGGTCTTCGTGGGTCAGATGTATTACAGTGGCTATGGAGTTCCTAGGGATGCTCAGAAGGTTTTGGGATTCTTTCTCTCTTTTGTTTTCTGTTTTCTAGGGCTTAGGATTTTGGGTATTCTCTATTCATCTTCTAGGATTTTGGGTATTCTCTGTTCATCTTCCATAGTTCTTCCATGAATGGAGCTTTGGTTTCAATAACTTAGCTATGTTCATGTGTATCTTTTCATTGCAGGGGAGATTGTGGATTAGTAAAGCATCGAGGACTCGATTGTTGAAAGTAATTCAAAGTGAAACTCTTGGAGATTAATTTCAAGATGAAACTCATGGAGAATAATCAAAGGTGAAACTCTTGAAGAAATAAATCAAAGGTGAAACTCGTGGAAGAATAAAAGTTGAAACATTTGAAGAAATAAAATC
>QAOC01052794.1:0-10329 GCA_003255005.1 Begonia fuchsioides | reverse complement strand
TTCTAGGGTTTTTATCGTTCTAGAGTTTCTATTGTTTCTAGGGTTCAATGGTTAATATTCTGTGAACTGTCAAATTTTTTTTTTATGAAGAGTAAAATGAAAAAACAAAAGGATCAAATTTTTGACGCGTTAGTCTTTCTTGTTTTGGGTGTCTCTGTTTTTTTAGGATGCATTATTGTGTCGTCTCCATATTGGTTGCGAAAAATAAATTTTTGGGTTTATTATTCTAAAGACCTACCCCAAAAACTAGGGGCAAGGTGAGCCATAGGGGACATACAAGGTATATAGTAGTTGTTTTATAAGGGCGTACAGTTCATTGAAGGTTTCACAGTAAGGGTTGTCCCTTTTCTAAAAGTTACTGTTCATAAGGGTTTAAAGGGTTTATAGTTTGTAAGGTTCTCGTTTTTCTAGACTTTTTAGAGTTCTATTGTTCTAGGGTTCTTGGCATCTAGGGTTCTATGCTTCTAGGGTTCTATGGTTTCTAGGGTGTTTTTATTTTCTAGTGTCCTATGGTCTATAGGTGTCTAGGATTCTAGGGTTCTATAGTTTTTGAGTTTCTAGTGATCTAGGGTTATGGGGTTCTAGGGTTCTGGGTTTTCTAAGGTTTTTGGGGTTTCTAAGATTTCGAGGATTCTAGGATTTTTTGGTACTAGGGTTATGTGGTTCTTAGGGTTCTTGGTTTTCTAAGGTTTTTTGTGGGTTTCTAGGGCTCTAAGGTTCTATGGTTTCTAGGATTCTAGTGTTCTATGGTTCTATGGTTTTTTAGTTTCTAGTGATCTAGGGTTATGGTGGTTTATAGGGTTTTAAGTTTTCCAAGGTTTTTACATTTCTAGGGTTCTAGAGTTTCTAGGATTCTAGAATTCTAGGTTTTATTGTTTGAGTTTCTAGTGATCTAGGGGTTTCTAATTTTTTTGGGTTTTTGAGGGTTCTAGAGTTTCCAGGCTTGCAGGATTCTAAGGTTCTAGGGTTTCTATAGTTTCTAGTGTTTCTATGGTTGCTAGGGTTCTAGGTTTCTAGGATTCTATTCTTTCTAGGGTTTTTGTGCATTAAGGTTTCTTGTTTTTGGTGTCTTCCTTCTTTTTCGAGGGTGCCTTTTTTTCCATCTCAATATTCGTTCCAAGAAATCAATTTTTGGGTTTACTATTCTAAAGACCTATCCCAAAAACTAGGGGCATTGTGTGCCGTAGGGGATAGACTTGGTGTATAGTAGTGTTTTATATGGGCGTACAATTCATTTAAGGTTTGTAGTAAGGGTTTGCCATTTTTTTGAGGTTCTTGTTCGTTGGGGTTTTTAGGTTACAATTCATAAGTGTTTCAAGGACTTATGGTTTCTAGGGTTCTAGGTTTCCAGGGTTCTCATTTTTTCTAGGGTTTCTAGAGTTCTAGTGTTCTAGGGTTCTAGGCATCTTGGGTTCTACGCTTCTATGGTTTTATGGTTTCTAGGGTCTTTTTTTATTTTCTCGTGTTCTAGGTTTCTAGAGTTTCTAGAATTCTAGGGTTCTATGGTTTTTGAGTTTCTAGTGATCAAGGGTTATGTGGTTTTTAGGGTTCTGGGTTTTCTAAGGTTTTTGGGGTTTTTGGGGTTTATAGAGTTCTAGGGTTTTTAGGATTCTAGGGTTCTATGGTTTTTTGAGTTTTTAGTGATCTAGGGTTATGGCGTTTCTAGGGTTCTTTTTTCTAAGGTTTTTTGCGGTTCTAGAGTTCTAGGGTTTCTAGGATTCTAGGATTCTAGGATTCTAGGATTCTAGGATTCTATGGTTCTATGGTTTTTAAGTTTCTAGTGATCTAGGGTTTCTAAGGCTCTGGAGTTTCTAACAGTTTCTAGGGTTGTAGGATTCTATGTTTATAGGGGGTCTAGGGTTCAAGGATTTTTATAGTTTCTAGCGTTTCTATGGTTGGTAGGGTTCTAGGTTTCTAGGATTATGTAGTTTGTAGGGTTTCAAGTTCTAGGGTTTTTATTGTTCTAGAGTTTCTATGGTTTCTATTGTTTCTATGGTTACTATTCCCTGAATTCTCTTTCTTTGGATGAATAGTATAATGAAAAAAAGGTCAAATTTTTGGTGCGTTAGGCTTTCTCTTTTTTTGTGTCTCATTTTTTTCGAAGGTACATTTTTAGCCATTTCGACATTCGTTCTAAAAAATCAATTTTGGGGTTTACTATTCTTAAGACCTACCCAACAAACTAGGGGCAAGGTAAACCGTAGAGGATAGATTGGGTGTATAGTAGGTCTTTTATATGGGTGTACAGTTCATTTAAGGTTTCATAGTATTGCACTTTTCTCGAGGTTACTTTTCATTACAAGTTACGATTCATTAGGGTTTCAAGGGTGTATCGTTTCTAGGGTTCTAGGTTTCTCAGAATTTTGTTTTTCTAGGGTTTTTAAAGTTCTATTGTTCTATGGTTCTAGGGTTATAGGGTTTTACATTTGATAGGGATTTTCTAGTTTTCTAGGGTTCTACGGTTTCTAGGATTCGAGGGTTCTAAGGTTTTTTGAGTTTCTAGTAATCTAGGGTTATGGGGTTTCTAGGGTTCTTGGTTTTCTAAGGATTTTGTGGTTTCTAGGGGTTTAGGGTTCTAGCATTTCTAGAATTTTAGGATTATAGAGTTCTATGGTTTTTTGAGTTTCTAGTTATCTAGGATTATGGGGTTTTTAGGGTTCTCAATTTTCTAAGGTTTTTTTGGGTTTCTAGGGTTTCACCGTTGTAGGGTTATAGGGTGTCCAGGGTTCTAGGGTTTTTTTATAGTTTCTAGCGTTTGCATGGTTGCTAGGATTCTAGGTTTCTAGGATTCTAAGGTTTGTAGGATTTTGGGTTCTAGGGTTTCTATTATTCTAAAGTTTCTATGGTTTCTACGCTTCTATGGTTACTATTCCCTAGGGTTTCTATTAGTCTAAAGTTTCTATGGTTTCTACGCTTCTATGGATTCTAAGTTTCTATGGTTTTTTGGGGTTTCTAGGGTTTCACCGATGTTTTCGTATCTCCTTTTTTTTTCGAGTGTGCATTTTTTTGCCATTTTGATATTGGTTCCAAAATATCAATTCTTTGGTTTACTAATCTGAAGAACTATCCCGAAAACTTAGGGGATAGACCGGTTGTATAGTAGTTATTTTTTATGGGCGTACAGTTTATTTAATGTTTCATAGTAAGGGTTTGCACTTTTCTCGATGTTACTGATCATTAGGGTTTCAGGTTAGGGTTCTAAGGGTTTCAAGGGTTTATGCTTTCTAGGGTTCTAGGGTTTTTAGGAATTTTGTCTTTCTAGGGTTTTCAAAGTTCTTATGTTCTATGGTTCTAGGCTTCTAGGGTGTTTTTATTTTCTAGTGTTCTAGGGTTTCTAGGATTCTAGGGTTCTATGGTTTTTTGAGTTTCAATTGATCTAGGGTTATGGGGTTTCTAGGGTTCTTGTTTTTCTAAGGTTTTTTTGAGTTTCTAGGGTTCTAGGGTTTCTAGGATTCTAGGTTCCTAGGATTATAGGGTTCTATGGTTTTTTTAGTTTCTATTGATCTAGGGTTATATGGTTTCTACGGTTCTGAGTTTTATAAAGTTTTTTGGGGTTTCTTGTAACATACCGTTTTCTTTTTATTTTTTTAAACATTATTCTTTTCATTGAAAATTCTTTTATCAAACTTATAAATATATTTGTACATACAAAGTGGAAGCTAACATTTCAAATCACACTTATAAGTAATTAAACATAAGTCACATTCTAAAAATATAAAACTTCAGAAACATTACATATTTGTAATTAAAAACAACCTTTTTACAAGTTATTTTCAAAACACGTGTATTTTGGTGAGCTTACTCCACTAGTCAAAATCTCGCTTAACAACGACAAGGCTCCACTGAAGACACTCCCTCCTCTTTCATATTTAATCCTCAGGTGATATTTCTTCAACATTCAAGTCCTCAACTACATTGCAAAGTCTAAATAATGAGCTTAAAGCTCAGTAAGTAGTGCATATAAGACATGATTAAAGTAATAAATGATATGATTTAAAACAATGCAGGTTATTTCATTTTCGTGGTGTGATCCGCCCCCATATGACGACAATCCACAAAACTTGATTTTTGGGTTTACATAACGTATATCATTAGGAGATATAACAACCTACCGCACAACCTCATTGGGCTCACGGTACCATGGACCCATAGCCATTGCCGAGGACGTGTTTATTCTCCTTTACATAACGTATATCATTAGGAGATATAATAACCTACCGCACAACCCCATTGGGCTCACGGTAACATGGACCCATAGTCATTGCCGAGGGCGTCTTTATTCTCCTGTATCGTAGATGTCTTCATCGAATCAATAGAGATATTGCGGGGATGAATGTAGGCATCAAAGACCCCCATGGGCAACCTAACATCCAATCTGCCACCCCCCTACGATTCACTTATTATGATTCGTAGTTTTCATACATAAAAATTCATTTTCGTTGTCGTCCGTAGAAAACATGATGCATGATGTCCATAACATCTCACATACAATCCTATCCTTAATGCAAGAAAATATAAACTAATCCAAACAAAAGTCATATAACATGTCAATAAAGAAATCTCATAGAAACATATCAATCAATCAATACAAGGCACACAAACAATCCTCAAATGACTCGAGGTCGGTGTATTGTGCATTACACCCCAACACGTTTATCATCATTAAAAAATTATACAAATACATAACCTTTGCAATGTAGACCTCTAATAGGCCAAACGCATACAACACATACTTACCTTGATTTCTGATGTCTTTTGTTTCAACTTGGCAATGCATACTAGAAGCTGAAGAACCTATATTGCCAAACCATTCAAATAAGTTTTTATACCATAAGTAACTATTTTCACTATTACTTCCAAAATTCATAACTTCCTCTATATTGGTCCATTCATGATGCTACATGTGTCAAATTATTCCTTAAAGAGTCTACTATAACTTCTTAGAAGACACTAAATTCACAAAACGAACGTAGCATAAAGTGTTAATCAATATTGACATAACAGTGAGTAGGCAACTCTGGAAATCAACGACCGGTCGACCCAATCTATAAGGGGTAGACCCTTGTTGACAAAACAGAGAGCCTGCGCTTTTACATCAAGAATCGGTCAACCTAACCTATTAGGGGTCGACCGTAGCTCTCCCCAGTTTCTGTCTACCAACTTGCAACATTCATAACTTTGTCTACAAAGCTCTAAACTGAGTGATTCAAACGGCTATAAATCACTCTAAGAGTCTAACCTAACTCTTATAAATGACTTAAACTCAAATTCGTGATACAATTTGACCGAATATCAAAAACTCTAACCTCGTGCATAATTAACTGATTTTCTAACGATCTACATGAAATCCTTCATTTTTATCGATCAATTCAACCAATACCATCATATTATCCTTAATGAACTTAAAAAAAACTTAAAGGATAGAAAAATTACCTTGAACCTCAGCTTGTACTAAAGCTTCAGAGTTTTCACCTCACAATACTTCTTTCTATCTCAATCTCACTCTCCCCTCATCAAGACGTGATAACTTAAAGTAAAATAGAGAGAAGGAGTTGTGTTGTTAGGGAAATGGCAGACCATGCCTTCTTGTCTCCTTAATGAAACAAAAATCGATGTTTCTCTCACGTTCATCCATCAGGATTTCTCTAAGTTTTTGTTGACTTTTCAACTTAAATCGGGAAAGTGTCGACTGCTCGTCTGTTGTGTCGACCGAACGAAGTTCCCGGGAGTCCTTTGTGTCGACTGCTCGGTTCTGGGGTCGACCGAAAGTGTTCTTGAGAGTGACTTGTGTCGATTGCTCGGTCCTAAGGTCGACCGAAAGTGTTTCCGAGAGTGACTTGTGTCGACCCCTCTTAAATCTTGAGGTCGACCTAAAGTATTCAATTGTGTCGACCCCTCCTAAATCCTGGGGTTGACCTAAAGTACACAATTGTGTCGACCCATCCTCAATCCTGAGGTCGACCAAAAGTATTCATTGTGTCGACCCCTCCTCAATTCTGGGGTCGACCGAAAGGGTTATATTGTGTCAACCCCTCTTCGATCCTGTGGTCGACCCAAAGTATTGTCAAACACTGAGAAAGTTTTCTAACCTTTCTGAATAACATCATTACTTATACCCCCTTAAACCTTATTTTCTTTATCACCTTAAACCTACCAAATTGCTAACATCAACAATACTTCAATTCTTCAATATTTACCCAACATTCCTAAAAAAAATCTTAAACACTTCCATCTTAAAGTCACAAAATTCTAAAATAAAAATGAGAGTTGTTAAATTTCTAGAGTTCCACGGTTCTATGGTTTCTAGGATTCCACGATTCTAGGGTTATAGGGTTTCTATAGTTTCTAGCATTTCTATGGTTTCTAGGGTTCTTGGTGTCTAGGATTCTAAGGTTTTAGGGTTTTGTGTTCTAGGGTTTCTATTCTTCTAGAGTTTTTATTGTTTCTTGGGGTCTATGGTTGCTATTCCTTAAACTGTATATTTTTGGATGAAGTAAAATGCAGAAAATAGGGTCACTTTTTTGGCGCGTTAGGCTTCTGGGATTTTTGGGTTCTAGGGTTTACTATTCTAACGACCTATACCACAAACTAGGGGCAAGGTGAACCGTAGGTGATATATCAGGTGTAGAGTAGTTTTTTGATATGGGCCTACATTTTATTTAAGGTTTCATAGTAATGCTTTGCACTTTTCTCATGGTTACTGTTCATTAAGGTTTTCAGTTACGATTCTTAAGGGTTTCAAGGGTTTAATGTTTCTAGGGTTTACGGTTTCTAGGGTCTAGGATTTCTAGGAATCTCGTTTTTCTAAGGTTTTAGAGTTATAGTGTTCCACAGCTCTAGGGTTCTAGGTTTCAGGGTTCTAGATTTCAGGGTTCTAAGGTGCTTTGATTTTCTAGTGGTCTAGGGTTCTAGGGTTTTAGGGTTCTAGGGTTTCTAGGGTGTTTTTATTTTCTATTGTTCTAGGGCTCTAGGGTTTCCAGGATTCTAGGCTTCTATGGTTTTTTGAGTTTCTAGAGATCTAGGGTTATGGGGTTTCTAGGATTCATGGTTTTCTAAGGTTTNCCCGAACCCGATTGAAGTGATCAAGGGTACCACGACTCAACTCTCCGGCATTTACATGGATTGAAGGAATTTTATCGCATTTTTAGCTTAATTTTTACATGAATTTTATCTTGGATATTTGGAGAACCCAAGAGAGTTTCTCGGCTAGGTTTTATTTTGTTTATTTTTGCATGCTTGCATGGGGTTTTGCATGAGGTATTTTTGGCTAAGAGAAGGGTATTTTGGGCAAAGGAAGAAGGGAAATTGGCTGAAGAGATTCAAGATCACGTGGCTTTCACATTCTTGCAATCTCATTGGTCCAATTTTTCCTCCTTTATTTCAATTTCCAGGATGCAAGTTGCATGCCTTTGGCCCTCAATTTTCCCTCCCTTTTTTCCACTCTTCTCAGCAAATAAAACCTCCCCTATTGAGGTGATTGTAAGGATAATTTGAAATTTGAATTAATGTTGCTTTGAACATCTCCCTCTCACGGGCATTTCCAACTTCAAAACCGGCAGCCGGCCACCGTAGGTTATCTCAAAGGAATCCTCCCTCCGAGTTGGAGATTTCTTGGTGCTTCAATACTCCATCCTTCTTCAAGGACTTTAGGGTGAGGTTAAAGGTCACAAGCTCTTCCTTCCATCAATATTTTCCGTTTGGTTTTAGTTCTTTCCGCCGGCAGATTTCCGGCCACCACAAAAAATGCCGTTACTGTTCCATTGATTTCCAACCTATCCATCCCGCGAGAATTCCTTCATTTTTGGAGGACTATCACCTATCTTCCTCCCAGAGTTCCACTCAAAATTTCAGCCCTAAACTCAATTGCATCGTTGAGTTATCGCCGTCAAATTTCCAGTCCCGATTTAGGAATTATCAGATTATCGGTTTTCCATTTAACCTAACCCGATTCTCCCACTTCCTAAATCTAAACCCCCTTCATTCCGTGTCAAGGGTTCTATGGATTCTAGGGTGTTTTAATTTTCTAGTGTTCTAGGATTCTAGTGTTTCTAAGATTCTAGGGTTCTATGTGTTTTTTAATTTCTAGTGATCTAGTGTTATGGGGTTTCAAGGGTTATGGGTTTTCTAAGGTTTTTGGGGTTTCAAGGTTCTAGGGTTTCTAGGGTTAAAGGGTTTTTAGGGTTCCAGGGTTCTAGGGTTATAGGGTTTTTAGGGTTCCAGGGTTCTAGGGTTCTATGGTTTCTAAGGGATAGACCAAGTGTATAGTAGGTTTTTTATACGTACGTAAAGTTCATTTAATGTTTCAAAGTATGGGTTTGCACTTTTCTCAAAGTTACTCTTCATTAGGGTTTCAAGTTACGGTTCATAAGGGTCTCAAGGGTTTAGGTATCAAGGGTTCTAGAATTCTAGGGTTCTAGGGTTTCTAGAATTCTCGTTTTTCTAGGGTTTTTAGAATTCTAGTGTTCTAGGCTTCTAGGGTTCTATGGTTTTTGGAGTGTTTTGATTTTCTAGTGTTCTAGAGTTCTAGGGTTTCTAGGATTCTAGGATTTTAGGGCTCTACGGTTCTAGGGTTCTATGGTTTCTTGAGTTTCTAGTAATCTAGGGTTATGGGGTTTCTAGGGTTTTTGGTTTTCTAAGGTATTTGAGTGGGGGTTCTAAGGTTTCTAGGGTTATTGGGTTTTTTTTTAATATAGTTTTTAGCATTTCTATGGTTGCTAGGGTTCTAGGTTTCTAAGGTTTGTAGGGTTTCAAGTTCTATGGTTTCTATTGTTCTAGAGTTTCTATAGTTTCTAGGGTTCTATGGTTACTATTCCATAAACTTTATGTTTTTTGATGAATAGCAAAATGTGAAAAAAAAGTCAAATTTTGGGCGCATTATGCTTTCTAGTTTTTTTGTGTCTCCTTTTTTTGAGGGTGCATTTTTTTCGTCTCGATTTTGGGTCCAAAAAATAAATTTTTGGGTTTATTATCGAAAGACCTACCCCAAAAACTAGGGACAAGGTGAACTATAGGGGATAGACCTGGTGAAGCTCTCAGTCCTATGCCTAAAGTGGCAAGCACTAAGCCACAAGCCCAATGGCCCAAACCCTAAGCTCTAAGACCCTAGATATAAAGCCTAATGTTAAAGTCTTCTGCCATAACCATTAAGCCCTAATCTTATGACTAAGTCATGCCCTAACCCTAAGAATAAGCACTAAACCCTAGGCCTTATGGCCTAAGCCGTAAGACTTTAGTCCTAAGTCCTAAGCTCTAAGCCGTGATGCCTTAAGTGCTAAGCCCTATGTCTTAAGCGCTAAGCCAAAAGTTCTAAGGCTTAAGCTCTAAGCCCAATCTCCTAAGCCCTAAGCGTTAAATCCTATGACCTAAGCATTTAGCCTTACGCCAAAAGTCCTAAGCTTAAGCCTTAAGAACAAAGCCACAAGCAGTAAGGCCTAAACCCTTAACATTAAGTTCTCTATCGTAGGCCTTAAGAACTAAGACCTAAGCCTTAAGTCATCAGCCTTAAAAGCCGTTAACCCAACACCTTAAGCCCTATGCCCCAAGCCTTTAGTCCAATGGGTTAGAGATTAGGGCTTAGGGCACAAGGCTTGTGGCTTAGAGTTTAGGGCATAGGGTAAAATGCCTCGGGACACATTCATACCACCAACAGCTCATGCATCATGTTTTCTAGAAAGTTACGAACTATTTACATGCATTAGATTTCAAATGAAACATAATATGAAAATGGTTGTTTTAGGTTGAGCTCAAAATACAACGAAAGAAAAAAATAAAAGAAAGAAAGAGAAAGTCACGTAAGTATCATTGGGAAGGGGTTTAAGTTGAATGTCCCCTTAGGTCGACTCAAGTTTGTTGTCTCTCAACCCTTGGAATCGAGTTGGCTATCCCCTTTGGTTTATGTTATGAATATTACTTAATTGCTTGACACGTTTATAATCCAAATACCTTGGATCTTTTAATTGTGCCTCTTTTATATCATCTAAATGTCTAGGTCTAACTATTAATGCAGCCATCCTACTAGTCACTTCTGTTATAAGCTCTAGATCAAATTTTTGGATCTCTAATTGTAATGAAACTGATAAAGTTGATAATGTTGGTTGCTTAGAGCCCGTTGTTCTACTTAATGAATCGGCAACAACATTGACTTTTCCTGGATGGTACTTAATTTCAAAGTCACAATCCTTGACGAATTCCAACAATCTCCATTGTCGCATATTAAGCTCTTTCTGTGTAAAAAATATACTTCAAACTTTTGTGGTCGGAATATACTTCACATGACTTTCCATATAGAAAGTGTCTCCATATCTTGAGAGCAAAAACTACAGCAGCAAG
>QAOC01052738.1:5179-31358 GCA_003255005.1 Begonia fuchsioides | reverse complement strand
ACATAAAACATTATATTAAAAAAAGTGGGGTGTTACACTCATTGTCCGAGATAAGTCAACGCCCGGTTGGCATTTTTTAAGTTGCCGCGCACACAACCGAGCCATTGGCGGTAACAAAAAGATCCTCGTCCAGATTCAGCCATGAACCTTCCCTCCCCATCAGCCTAGGTTCATCCAGAGGGTTGAAATCAAGATGGCCCGCGCAGATCCCATAAAGGCCGAGATAAGGTCAACTTTGGTCGTGAATTCGAACAAGCCGCGCTCGCTCCCTGACCATCAGCAACCGCCAAAGATCTTCTTTCAAATATGGTCTGCGCGCGCATGTATCTTGACGACATTAAGCCATCTGTGAGCTGTGTTTGAATTTGAACAAAAGATGGTCAACCCCGGTCAACAATTTGAACAAGCCGAGCGCGCCCTCGAGTCATCATCGGCCATCCGATAATTTAAATTCAAATGACAACGCGCCCGCCTCTTCTCAAGTCAACTAAGGGTCAACAAAGATCTCCAATTCAAAATGGCCCGAGGGAACCCCCCGATTTCCGGAACATTATCCACTCGGCCACCGAGCGCTCTTTAAAGACTTCTTATCCAATTTGGCCCGAGCCAATCTTCACATGTTCGGAGCTAGCCCACTCGGAGCCACCTCTCAGTCAACGAAGAGTCTTCCTCGGTCATGCTTCAAATTCAGCCACGAAAATCTTGAGCATGCATGCAATCTAAGAGTCGAAAACCCTTCCCTCTTATTTTTATTTTTCGTTCATTAAATAATGTATCAACCTTCACTTCGAAGGTAGAAAGAAATTGAATAAAATTTGTGCTTAGCACCTTCTTCCCAACGATTGAAGCTCTTTCCGACGTTTCCCCTCCGGTGAGTAATATCTGGCCGAGTGCGTCACCCCTCGAGAGTGTGATCGATGAGTCATATCCGAACACTACCAAGGTCTACCAATCATTTCCTTCATCTCAACCTTCCCGAAAACCCATTTCAATCCCCGAGCTATCAACACCCTCCACAAGCCGATTCCGGTCCATATCTTCCCCTCCGAGCCACCCTCATTTCTAACCGAGCCATTTCCATATTCTTACCTTCATTCTCCACCATCTACAGCCCACTTCACTTCCGCAACCTAAATCCCTATTTTTCACACACCCATTTTCCGTTCGCCGCACACTATCTCTTCACCGAGCCACGTGTGCGCGCAAAATTTGATCACGGTGCGCCGGTCAATTTTTGACGGCACATCATCTTGGTATCAGAGCCTTAGTCCCAATTCTTTCTTCACCATTTCTCTCTCGCATAACCCCCAAATTTTTCTTTCGAACCCATTCGGCTATGATGACTCGTAGCGGTGCGATACATAACCCGGGCCGCAACCAAGCTACCAAAAGTGAGAAGACGATGTTCTTCGATCCCCGAGACCATCGGGATCCCGAGAACAATAACCAAGAGCAATTCGACGCCATGAATCGGAGGATTGACATTTTGCTTCAAAGATTCGATGAAATGGCTGAAGAAAACCGAACCCGAGCGGCCCCGCGGCCCACTTTGCCCCCTAGACGGAGGAATGGACACGGAGGACACTACCGAGCCCGCCCGCGCGTATCGGATGGATCCGATGATGATGAGGATTATTATCCCGATCATCAATCAGATCGTGATGAAGAATGGCGGCTCCCAAAGTTGAATATTCCATCATTCAACGGAGCCCCCAACGGTGATAAGTTCCTCGATTGGGTGGAAACGGTCAATAAAATATTCGACCTTTACAACCATTCCGAGAGACTTAAAGTCCAGCTCGCATCCTTGGAGCTCACAGACTATGCATCACTTTGGTGGGATAGCCTTCGAGCCCAACGACAAAGGGATCGAGAAGGCAAAGTTACGACGTGGCGTGCAATGAAGGACTTGATGCGGAAGCGGTTCGTACCGAGCCATTACCGCCAAGAGTTGTTCCTCCAACTCCAAAGTTTACGGCAAGGCAACTCATCGGTAAATGAGTATTTGACGGACTTCGAAACTCTTCGAATTCGGTGCGACTTGGCCGAACCCGAGGAGCAAATAATGGCGCGTTTCACCCGTGGACTTCATCGAGACATAGGTGACGTGGTGGAACTCCAACCTTTGGAGTCATTTGACACTCTCATTCAAATGGATCTAAGGGTCGAGAGGCAAATCAAACATAAGGGCAAAGCGGTAACACAACGCTTAACACCCAAGCCGATTAACACACCATACTGACCCGCGCCCAAATACTAACAACGGACCCCAACACCGAAACCATGGGCCCAAAAGCATGACACGAACATTCAACCCCAAGACGCGGGGGTTGACCAAACGAGGACCCGTGAGATCAGGTGTTACAAATGCTTCGGGCGCGAACACATAGCCGCACAATGTCCGAATTGGCGTGTCATGACCGTCATCATGAAAACCAAGGAGATCGTGAGTGAGGATGAGCCGACAACCATAGACGCTGAAATCACAGTCCCGACCGATGAAGACAATGTTTGTCGCGCGATCGACGGACCAAAGTTGATGATGGTCCGAAGAGTCCTCTCTACACAACCACAACAAACGGAGCACCAACGGGAGAATCTATTCCATAGTCGGTGCTTGATAAAGGACAAAGTTTGTTCTTTGATCATTGATGTTGGAAGCTGTACCAACGTTGCATCCCGGGAGCTTGTCGACAAACTCACACTCCACACCACCGCACACCCGACGCCATTCAAACTGAAGTGGCTAACCGACCGAGAAGATATCCAAGTTTCCAAACAGAACCGGGTTGAATTCACAATCAGACACTACAAAGACGCGGTCTTATGTGATGTAGTACCGATGAGTGCCACCCATTTGCTTCTCGGCCGACCTTGGCAATTTGATCGACATGTGGTGCACGACGGCTTTACAAATCATTACACGCTCAAGATTAATGGGCGTAACATAATATTGGCTCCTATGACACCCGACAAGCTAGCAAAAGATGAAGCCGAATGAGGAGGAGCAAAAGCCAACACCATTCTTTCATTGAACCGGAAAGAAATGGTACATAACATCGGAACAGAAGCCCAATCACCTTGCTCTTACAACGAGGGCCCGATAACAAGGAAAAAGAGTTCACTCCCGAGATAACCTAACACTCCTTTGACTTTTGCCGAGGTAAAAGGATGCCAATTCCGACGACCACCAACCGGAGACGAAAGGAGAAAATTTTTCTACAAAATTTTCAGGCGGGAGATTTGGTTTGGATAAAGCTACGAAATTTAAAACACAAACGAGCAAAACTACTCCCATGGGACGACAGACCTTTCCGGGTGGCCGAGAAAGTCAACCCAAGAACGTACAAAATCACACTTCCGGGCAAGTATGGAGTAACAACCACGGTGAACATCCAAGATTTATCTCCCTACTTGGATGATGATGATGAGGAAGATTTAATGAGGAATTGATAGATTTGGAGACAAATCCTCAAGTACCCCAGGAGGAGGATGTGCAACTGAAGCACATCATGAGTTTAACCCCGGCGAGCAAGGGAAAATTCTCTAACTTAATTGCTCATTTTGCAGGGAAAATCATGCCGAAGACTCAGACCGAGCAAAATCAAGAACAATCGAAGACCGTGGTCACGTGGTGCCCGCACACGTCCGACCATGACACGCCCAACGACCACCCTCCCGACCACCTACCAACGACCAACGGGCAAAAGACCGTTGACGTGGCCAAAATCCTAGATTTTGGCCCATTGGAAATAAGTGGCCGATGTGAGGGAACGCACGGTCTAATTCCCCACGGACCCCGCGTTCTCCCACGAAGACCGAGTCCTCGGCCCACCCAACGCCGAGCCCGGCCACATTTGTTTTTATTCAGCAAATAAGACTTAAAGAAGGAAGACAAGGAATCCCAAAGAAGAAGAGCGCGCAATCCACCGAAGGAAGCCCACCGTAGCAGCACCATGGTCAAGCCTCGGTCAAGCCACGGTCAACCTTCGGTCAACTAGGAGACCTTGACCAAAACCCATAGGCAACTTGACTTCAAATATCAAGAAACCCGATTATTTGGTCAAGGAAAGGTCAAGTTTTGGATTAGCACACAAGGATTATTCGGTGTCCGAAGCATAGACACTCGCGGCGCCAACACAAAGACATCCACGGTCAATCGAGGCTTGGCAACCGAATTGATCGTGCCATTGTCTACTTTCGGACAGCACATGACGATCAAAAAACCTCTTTTCAAAATAGCACCGACAAATCCCGTGATATTTGGAGATGAGCTCAACCGGCCAACATTTAAATGCGCCCGCGCGCGCGGGAAGGACGGTCACCGAACCACCTGCAGAAAATCTGACATTTTCAATCAAAGGAGACCAAGTTCAGAATGTCCAGGTTCATGGAGGAATATCCGACAACCGCATTTCAAATTGGCTCGCGCGGATCCCTCATTGTCTAAGATAGGTCAACGCCCGGTCGGCATTTTTTAAGTTGCCGTGCACACCACCGAGCCATTGGCGGAAAAAAAAAAGATCCTCATCCAGATTAAGCCATGAATCTTCCCTCCCCATCAGCCTAGGTTCATCCAGAGGTTTGAAATCAATATGGCTCGCACAGATCCCATAAAGGCCGAGATAAGGTCAACTTTGGTCGTGAATTTGAACAAGCCGCGCGCGCTCCCTGACCATTGGAAACCGCCGAAGATCTTCTTTCAAATATGGTTCGTGCGCGCATGTATCTGGATGACATTAAGTTATCTATGAGATGTGTTTCAATTTCGCTCGAGCAAATCCCGAAGTGCACGGAAGATGGTCAACCCCGGTCAACAATTTGAACGAGCCGAGCGCGCCCTCGAGTCATCATCGACCATCCGATGATTTAAATTCAAATGACAACGCGCCCGCCTCTTCTCAAGTCAACTAAGGGTCAACCAAGATCTCCAATTCAAAATGGCCCGAGGGAATCCCTCGATTTCCGGAACATTAACCACTCGGCCACTATTTTGAACAAGCCCGCGCACACTTACGAGCCATTGCCGACCAACCAACGATCCAGACCATGTGACAGCCAAGATAAGCCACCGAGCACTTTTTAAAGACTTCTTATCTAATTTGGCCCGAGCCAATCTTCACATGTTCAGAGCTAGCCCACTCGGAGCCACCTCTCGGTCAACGAAGAGTCTTCCTCTGTCAGACTTAACGAATAGAACTTTGGTCAACTCCAAGTCCATGAAGATCCCTCCCGAGCTAATCTCGAGCGTGCATACAATCTAAGGGTCAAAAACCCTTCCCTCTTATTTTTATTTTTCGTTCATTAAATAAATTATCAATCTTCACTTCGAAGGTAGAGAGAAATTGAATAAATTTTTTTGCTTAGCACCTTCTTCCCAACGGTTGAAGCTCTTTCCGACGTTTCCCCTCTGGTGAGTAATATCCGGCCGAGTGCGTCACCCCTCGAGAGTGTGATCGGTGAGTCATATCCAAACACTACCGAGGTCTACTAATCCGAACACTTTGATTGCTTAAGTGTTCAGATTATTCGACCATTCCCTTCATCTCAACCTTCCCGAAAACCCATTTCCATCCCCGAGCTATTAACCACCTCCACAAGCCGATTCCGGTCCATATCTTCCCCTCCGAGCCACCCTCATTTCTAACCGAGCCATTTCCATATTTTGAACGCTAGAAAATCTAAAGAATCCTGGAGGCGACGCATGTAGGTTTGGTCGACATATTTTGAACGCTGGAGGCGACATGTAAAGTGCAGGCTTAGCTTTGAGGGGTCGACACATAGATGATGATAAGGTCGATACAATGTCTTTTCTAAGGTTGACACAGACAGTTTGGATGGGTCGACACATTTGCACGATGCACTACATTTTGGGTCAACACAAGTTTTATAGGCGAGTCGACATAATTTGGAAGACTCGACTTCTGTTTTGAACAGGGGTCGACACAATACGTTGTGGGTCGACACAAAGTGTTAATGGTTAAGCTTCTGGATTTTACAAGGGTCGACATAAGGAATTATGGGTCGACACAAAACACTGCATATACTTGACATTTCTGCAGCACTTAAACAAATTGTTAGACTTTAAGTGTACCCTTCAAAGAGGGTATTTCTCATAAATGATTAAGTCTGATTTAAACATTGTAAAGTAGTTTATTTTATCTTTCATGCTTATCTTACATAGTTATTGTAACAACCCTCATTTTATTTTAAAAATTTGTGATTTTAAGATGGAAACGTTTTTTTTATGAATGTTGCTTGAATATTTGAGTGTTAAGGTATTTTGGATATTAGTAAATTAGTAGGTCGAAGGTGATGAAGAAAATAAGTGATTTCCGGTCGACCGCTATGGATTATCGGTTGACACTTTGTTTACCGGTCGACTCCAGGATTTAGGAGGGGTCGACACAATTGGAACTTTCGGTCGACCCCAGGAACGAGGAGTGGTCGACACAATGAATACTTTTGGTCGACCCCAGGAATGAGGAGAGGTCGACACAATTGTGTACTTTAGGTCGACCCCAGGATTTAGGAGGGGTCGACACAATTGAATACTTTAGGTCGACCCCAAGATTTGAGAGGGGTCAACACAAGTCACTCTCAGGAACACATTTGGTCGACACAACGGACGAGCGGTCGACACAAATGACTCTCGGGAACTTCCTTCGGTCGACACAAAGATCGAGCGGTCGACACAAACAACTCCTTCCCCAATTTGAGTTGAAAAGTCAACCAAAACATATAGATTTTTCAGTGGTGGACTTAAAGGAAAGGTTGATTTTGTTTAATTAAGGAGATAAGAAGGCATGGTTTGCCATTTTCCTTCCAGCACGGTTTCTTCTCCCTATTTTCCTCTGAGCTCTCACGTCTTGATCAAAGGGAGAGTGAGATTGAGAAAGAAAAGAAGTTCTGTGAGAGAAAATAGTGAGAAAGTTGGATATCTCAAGAGAGATGAGGTAGGAAACTCTAAAGCTTTCTTGGTAAACAAAGAATAACCTTTGATAAAACAGGCATAGGTTATGAATCCTTCAAGAAGAAAAAGAAGTATGAAAACTTCTTTGAAAAACCAAAACCTTGCCATGTATGTAATAAAATAGGACATACCTCCTTTGTATGTCCTTCGAAATTAAGAGACAAAAATCAAAGGTTTGTTCAAAAATGAGTTCTCAAAGGAACCAATGCTAACCCTCTAGGTCCCAAAATTGTTTGGGTACCTAAAAAGAACACCAAATTCTCCTTGTGTAGGTGGAAGTCCCACATGCAAAGAATCTCTGGTACCTCGATAGTGGATGTTCGAGGCATATGATGGGAGATCCTTCAAATTTTTTTAACATCAAGCAAAAGAAGGGGAATGTAACTTTTGGAGGAAATCAAAAGGGGAAGATAATTCGTATTGGCAATATCGGTAATCCCTCTTCCCCTATTATTGAAAATTCCCTTTTAGTTGACGGTTTAAAGCATAATTTATTAAGTATTAGTCAACTTTGTGATAAGCTTCATAAAGCTCTTTATGGTCTTAAGCAAGCTCCTCGTGCTTAGTATGTGACACGCTCCAATAGTTGTGGAGGTGTTCAGGAAAGAGAGGACACAAAACAAGTCAGGGCCAAAGGCCAACCGAGAGAGAGAGAGAGAGATCACGACAGGGAAATGGTTACGTTACTCTGGAAAATGCATACAGGCATTAAAACTATAACTAGGTAGGGTTATAATATAAGGACTTAACTTTCTTGTGTCCAAATTTGAGGCAAAACGCACGTGGAAAGCCTAAAATGGCATGGGGACACTTTTCAGTACACAGACAAGCCTAGAACAGTGCCTGCCGAGACTGAAATGGGGTTAGGATGGCTTATGCACAACTCCTGATTGGGAAGAGCAGTGCACACGAAATTGGGGGAAAAACTTCACATAAACATAGAGGAGGAACGCAGTCAAAAATGAAATGAAACGCACGAGAAAAGGAAAAAGGCACGGAACACAAATAGAGAACCTTTGGGGGGTTCTCGGGTGGACAGATTAACAACAACGAAAACAAATGGCCAAATGGCTGGCTATGGATGATGGCTATGTGATGTTCCAACTTACCTTGGTCCATCTAAGGTGGAGGAAGGCTGAACTAAGGCTTAGTGGCTCTAGCAAGACACCAACACCATTGACAACGTGAAACAAAGGATATAACTCACCTTTGAACGAATTGCCGAGAGAGAAAATGAGCTTCAAAGCTTCAAGTTTTCATCAACATTGTCTACTGCAAAAAATGCAGAGAAGAAAGGATTAAAACCTTCCTTCCCACGAACTACATGAACCACTTAATTACCACCTACATGTCTATGTATTTAGCAAACATAAAAGTATGGCATGTGGCCCCCTCTTGGACTTTTGATACTAACCAAGGGAATGGACCTCTAAGGTAAGGTATCCTCCATTCCTTAGTGCTTCCTAGGGTTCCCACTTGCACCCACGTACACCTATACACGTATTTAAAAGATGGCAATGTTCTTGCATGGTTCTTACGTAAACCATCCATTAAAGTTTACAATCGGTTTACAAAATCAAACCAACAAAAACCAACAATTCCTTTCAAATTTCCACTTCTTTAATCATGTCCCTCACCTTGCTGCGTTATTGGACTTTCTTCTCCTTGAGCTTCTTGGTGTTCCACTTGTATTGTTGCATTATCACCTCCACGGCTCCTCCAAGTAAGCATGTGACAAGGAGCTTCTCGGTCTTCCCATGTTGGTGCGCCAATGGTCATTCCTCTTTGGTCATCCAAGCCTACATCAAGAGCATTTAAGTTAAGGCCTTCTCGGGTTCGGCTTCTTGTCATGACTCCCTTGGTAGGAGGTTGCAAGGAGGTATCCTGTGGCATGTCATCCTCCCCGGCTACTTGAGGATTTGTCCTCAAATCAAAGGTTGACTCCTCTTCATCTTGTACCGCCTGCTCACCAACATAAGGTGATAAGTCTTGAATATTGAATGTTGCCGACACTCCATAATCCCCAGGAAGCTTGAGCTTGTAGGCGTTCTTGTTGATCTTCTCAATAACCTCAAACGGACCATCGGCTATCGGGAGTAGTTTGGATTTTCGTTGATTTGGAAATATTTCCTTCCTCAAATGCAACCAAACTAAGTCTCCCTCTTTGAATTCAAGCTCCCTTCGTCCTTGGCTAAATCCTATCGGCCAAGTTACTTAAATCCTTAAGTATTTTGGTTATTTGGTCAAGGAAAGGAAGAGGTTCAGATTAGCACGAGCATATCTTCTTGATGACCATAGATCACTCATCGGACGCACGAACAAAGCTGATCACCGAGCCACCAGCGAACCACAAGGGATTCTCATGCGCAAAATCCGTGAACCAGCTGTTGAATCATCAGAGGATCTTCAAGCAACAGCTTTGCTCAAAAAACTCGTGGATCCCTTGAAGCTCGCACATGCACGCCCGCCGGTTCGGCCCATTTGGACGTGCCCGCGCACACGCTCGAGTCATCATCGGAGCATCGAAGAACAGACCGTGTGCTACATCAAGTTGACCACCGAGGAGAATTTAGAAGCCCCGGATCCAGATTGGCTCGAGCCAATCTCTCATTCGTTCGGAGCTCCGCTCACCCGACGCACCCTCTCGTTCAACCGTGAGCACCATCGGTCAACACTCCAAACCGACCGTGCCAATCATGTTGAACCAAGCCTAGAGTCAACCAAAGGCTTCCAAAGCTAATCCAAGGCGTTCAATTCATCAAAGGGCTTAGCTTAACTTTCTTAGCTTTTTATCTTTTACGTTTTTAGTATTTAAGTGTAACACTTGCAATTAATGGGATAGAGAGAATTTTTAGTAAAATTGTCCATAGCACCTTCTTCCTAAAAGGATCGAAGCTCCCTCCGATAATTCCCCTCCGGTGAGTCATATCCGGTCGAGTCTTATCAACCCTCGAGTGTTCATCGGTGCGTCATATCCGAGAAGAAATTCAAAGTCTACCGAGTTTAATACTTTGATTGCTCAAGTATTGAATTGCCTACATTCATTACCTCACACCATCTCCATCCCCGAGCCTTCAAACACCTCCACAAACCAATCTCGGTCGATACATTCACCACCGACTCATCTCCACATTATATCAAGCCTTTCACTATTTTCCACCTCCAAACACCCTCATTCCTATCATATTATGCTTCCGCAAACCCCATCTTAAATTAGCCCGACCCAATTTCCCGATCGCCGTACACGCGACTTCCCCGGTTACGTTGAAATCGACAAGTTTGATCTAGTGTGTGTGATCCTGGTTCCCGTAGCACACCAGGCCCCGAGCTATCCCTCCGGTTCTTCTTCTCGGTGTTGCCGGTTCCCGCATCAAATTTGTCATAGCCTCCATTCTTTGCATCAACATGTCAAACCTTTCCTCAACACATTGAGTTAGGTCATCAATTTGGTTTTGCAGTCTAACCTCTGGTTCTTGGGGAGTTGTTGGCCGAGAGTGATGTGGCTCACTTGTTGATGGAGCTTCTCGGCTAGATGGTAATAATACACCCCTTCTAGTCGTCATTTATCAATCGAAAGGTTTTCACAAGATCAAATGAAATTAAGAGCTAGCAATGGAAGGATGATGTGCCACGTATTAGCACATCTAGAAGCGGAAGGCTCTATCACCATGGACTTGGTCTCGGGTTTCTAAACCAAGGCCGAGTCAATATTTTGTCTAACAAATGTGCTAATTTTGTAGGTGCCAACATGAAAAGGATAATCCAACCATCCTTGGTGATAATAGGACCACTTTTGGTTTCGGCCCAGGATGACCTCCGGGGGTTGTGCGGCTGTTTCGAACACCTTCCAGACCTGATTTTGCCAAGCATGATTCTAAAAAAATGTGACCAACATCCTAAGCTTTCCATAATGGGGAAGATCATCAATTTTGGACAAAGATTACCCGGTCAACCATCGCCATTATAGAGGCATCCAGAAGGGGTGGCTATCCGAGAACAGCCCACACACCTTTCATCATGCAACCAATAGCCACGGCCTAATGGAGTCCAATGAAGAGCTGAAGGATGGAGTCCAATTTGGAGCCTCTAAGGAGTGGCCTTACACGTGAAAACATGAAGGAAAGCATTGGCCCAAAAAGGAAGATTGTCGGTTTTTACTTATTTTGGTTTTTGAAAACCGGTTGTACTCTTCCTTGCATGGTTTGCGTGAAAACCATGCAAGTATGTTTGTCTCTCTTTTGTTGTAAGTTAGTAAACGTGGCTGCAAGTGGAAAGGTCTTAGGAAGCACTAAGGGATGGGTTAAACCTTCCCTTAGTGACCCATCACTCCTTGTTGGTGATGAAAGTCAAGGTGGGCCCACTTGCCATGCCTTGTTGTTAGTTTAGCACTTAGGGTTATGGGTGATAATCATTCACCTTTTGTAGCTCGTGGGAAGGAGAGTTTTTACCCTTCCTTTCTCAGCATTTGGAAGATAGAAAAGTATTAGAAAATGTTGAATGTTGAAGCTTGAAGCTCTCCCCATTTTCTCTCACGGCAAAGCAAATTCAAGGTGAGTAATATCCTTAATCTTTGGTTTGTAACGGTGTTGGTGCCTTGCTAGAGCCACTAAGCCCTATTCCAATCTCCCTTCCTCACTTGTTTGGGATCAAAGGCGAGTTTGGAAGTCCCATAGCTAACCTTCCATTTTTGTTGTTTGCATTTGTGTTTTGTCTTTGTTGTTGGTTGCTGTTTTTTGGTGCTTACCCAAGTGAATTTGTGCAACAAAAGTCCAATTCGTGCCAATTCTGTTTTCCGTGAACAAAAGTCCCCAATTTTATGGTTGTGAGTTCCTCTTTCATGGCTTGAAATAACTGTTCTTTCCGTTTAGCCATAGCCACCTCCCTTTAAAAGTTATGCTTGTGTTTTCCCACTGCTTCCTACCCGAGTTCCTGAAATCGGGCAACTCTGTCCATTAATTTTCTATCCAGCATAACTCCTAGCCTACTCATGCTTTTTCTGTGAAACCACTTGCATTGTCTTCCCCTTTGATTGAAGTTGTTTTCTACTTATTTTTATGATCCCAGACTCCCTGCGTTGGAAGTTGTGTAGAAGTTTACCCATCACCCCTGCACTGTTTTCTTCCTGTTGGTCTGTTTGTGCATCTGAAAGTGTCTCCGTGTATTTTAATGGTCCGCACGTGCTTGTAAGCTGAAATTCGGGTCACACTTAGTCCACTTCCTAGAGTTTCATTTGGCTGAGTTTATTTGACTTAATCCTGTATGCATTTGTAATATTAACCGTTACACCTCACTGTTTCTGTCTTGGACTTTCTCCTTGGCAGATTACCCTTGTGTCTTCTTTCTCCCGACACTTCTCATAACCCCGAGCCTGCCAAAGGATGGGAAGGGAAAACTAAGCTCTGAAACCAGATGACACGCTCCAATAGTTGTGGAGGTGTTCGGGAAAGAGAGGACACAAAACAAGTCACGGCCAAAGGCCAACCGAGAGAGAGAGAGAGAGAGAGATAACTACAGGGAAATGGTGACGTTACTCTGGAAAAATTCATAAAGGCATTAAAACTATAACTTGGCAAGGTTATAATATAAGGACGTAACTTTCTTGTGTCCAAATTTGAGGCAAAACGCACGTGGAAAGCTTAAAATGGCACGGGGACACTTTTCAGTACACGGACAAGCCCAGAAAAGTGCCTGCCGAGACTGAAATTGGGTTAGGATGACTTATGCACAACTCCCAATTGAGAAGAGCTGTGCACACGAGATTGGGGGGAAAACTTCACATAAAAATAGAGGAAGAACTCAGCCAAAAATGAAAAGAAACGCACAGGAGAAACGGAAAAAGGCACGAAACACAAATAGAGAACCTTTGGGGGTTCTCGGGTGGACAGATTTACAACAACGAACACAAATGGCCAAATGGCCAGCTATAGATGATGGCTATGTGATGTTCAGACTTACCTTTGTCCATCTGAGGTGGAGGAAGACTGAACTAAGGCTTAGTGGCTCTAGCAAGACACCAACACCATTGACAACCCGAAACAAAGGATATAACTCACCTTTGAACGAATTGCCGAGAGAGAAAATGAGCTTCAAAGCTTCAAGTTTTCATCAACATTTTTTGCTGCAAAAAAAACAGAGAAGAAAGGATTAAAACCTTCCTTCCCATGATGACACGCTCCGAGATGCAGAGGTGTCGGGAGAAAAGGGAACAAATGGAAAGACAAAGCAATCTGCCGAGAGAACAAGAAGGACTGGCAGAAACAGGGAAGTGAAAACACTAGAGCTCCAAATGCATACGGGCCCTTGGGTTAAGAATTGGAGGAATTAAAATTTAAGGAGTAGGCTAAATTTGGCCAAATTTTCAGAGTGAGATCACGTGGAGAACTTAAAATGGCACGGGGTGAATTTCTGGTGCACAAACAGACAAAACTATTTTAGGCAGTACAGAAGGTATGGAAAGATCTCTGTACAACTTTCGATGTAGGAAATCTGGGAAGACAAAAATTGACAGAAAAAAACTTTAATGAAAGGGGAAGAGAATGGTGGGTTTCTGGAGGCAAACTCAAGACTGAATTACAAGTTATGAAAATTTGAAATCAGGTCGACAAAATGGGCCTGAATTGATTAATCCACTAGAAAGGTGGAGAAAGGAATGTGCACAACTTCGAATTGAAGAAATCTGGGCGTGACGTGTAAAAAACAATATTTCTAGATGTGAATGAGGAACTCACAGCCCAAATTTTAGGACATTAGCAAACGGAAAAACAGAAGTTTGCACGGAGTGGACTTTTGATGCACAAATCCACTCGGGTAAGGAAACAAAGACAAGAATCACACCAAAAAAAACAACATGACCCGAAAACAAATAAGGTGGGATGAAGGCTATATGACTTCCAATCTTACCTTGATCCTAATCAAGTGAGGAGGAAGGTTGGAATGAGGGCTAAGTGATCCTAGCAAAATCACCAACACCCAGACAAACCAAAACAAGGATATTACTCACCTTGGATGAAATGTCATGAGAAAGGAAAGGGGGTTTGAGAGCTTCAAGCTTCCAAAGTTTTATCCAATTCTTTTCTACTTACAAATGACGTGGGACGAGAGTTTTGATAACTCTCCAATTACATCAAAAGGAAAAACCAAAAAAAGAAATAGGACTAATGAGTGTTTTGTAGGTGTTAGGTGGAATTGGGTCCCACCAAAGCTTCTTAGACACACCACAAAGACTCTAGACTTAAGGCCACGTACAAAAACATCAACCTAAAGAAAAAGGCCAAGGGAAATAGGGCTTTCCCAAGTTCCAACAAAATGGGCCATGGATTTGGTTCAAACCTAACCAAACCCTTCTCAATGGTCCAAACCGAACCATCAAGGCTTACAACAAAAAAATCAGCCCAGCATATTTGTAAGCTACAACCAACCTAGGTAAGAAAAAGAAAAATATCCAAGAGAAGATCAAGTGGACCATTATTGATGGACCATTCTTGCCCGGGCTTGATGATTTCCTAGCCGTGCCCAAATTGGTGAAGATTTAGGCTTAATCCGGTCCATCACTTGATGGATTGTCCAATGCTTGATGGAGTTGATTATTTGTACCCCTTTTGGACCTTTCTTGGAGGGCTTCCTCTCCAAAAATGGTTGCAGGGCAATCGGTGTCCGACGCCCTTGTGATCGGATAGGGTCGTGGCTCGGGAGGGAGGTTTCGGTTAGGTGGACCTTGGACATCGGTCTCCACCTTTTTCTCTCCAAACTCCCATTGCAAGCAATGTTTGGGGAGTTCCTTTTCATGAAGTGTGGGAGCGTCTAAGAGGTCCATTGGAGAAAATGTTATACCTGCAAAATCAACAAACATGTTAGCTAATTGTTTTGGACGGCTCCGGGTTGTCATGCCCTCCGATTGTTGGTTGCTCCCGAGCATATCATCCCCTCCGGGCGATTGAGGATTTGCCCTCAAATCCATGGGCTGCTCCTCCTTATCCTCATCCACTTCTCCCAAGTATGGTGACAGGTCTTGAACATTGAAGGAGGCCGATACTCCATAGTCCCCGGGAAGCTTCAATTTATAAGCATTCTTATTGATCTTCTCGGTGACTTGAAAGGGGCCGTCGGCTCGAGGGAGAAGCTTGGACTTTGTTTGGTTTGGTAACCTTTCTTTCCTTAAGTGCAGCAACACAAGGTTGCCAACTTTGAATTCTACATCCCTTCTGCCACGGTTGTCATACTTAGCATAGGCCTCATTTTTCTTGGTTATGGCCTTTTGCACCTTAGTATGCATGGCTTGGACTTGTTTAGCCCTAAGTGCTCCATCCGGATTGGCTAATTCTTGACTCGGCAATGGGATCAAGTCCAAAGGAGTGGAAGGGTTGAAGCCATAGACAACTTCAAATGGAGAGGCTCGGGTTGCACTATGCATATTTCGGTTGTAAGCAAATTCCACAAAAGGTAATTGTGCATCCCAATCCGAGATACGCTTGCCCACTATGCTTCTAAGCAACACTCCCAATGAGCGGTTTACAACTTTGGTTTGTCCATCTGTTTGGGGATGGAAGGAGGTACTAAATAACAACTTAGTCCCCAGCTTTCTCCACAAGGTCTTCCAAAAAGAACTAAGGAATTTTGTGTCCCGGTCCGAGACAATTGTGGTTGGAATTCCATGAAGCCTAACAACCTCCTTGAAAAATAACTCGGCCACTTGGTTGGCATCGTCGGTCTTGTGGCAAGCAATGAAGTGCGCCATCTTGGAGAAGCGGTCAACAACGACCATGATGGCCTCTTTACCTCTAGGAGTCCGAGGCAATCCCAAGACAAAGTCGATGCTCACATCCACCCACGGTTGGGAAGGTACCGGCAAGGGCATGTACAAGCCTTCTGGGAGTACTCGGCTCTTAGCCTTTTTACACACAATGCACCTCTCTATGTACTTGCGCACCTCCTTGATCATGTGTGGCCAAAAGAAATGTTCCTTCAATGTCTCTAAGGTTTTCTTCTCCCCAAAGTGTCTGGCCAAGCCTCCACCGTGAGCCTCCTTTACTAGAGATTCGCGAAGGTTACATTTGGGAATGCAAAGCTGTCCACCCCTAAATAGATAACCATCCACCAAATGATATGCACAAACTTCTTTGTTTACACACTTTTCAAACAACTCCTTGAAGTCGGGGTCCTCTCGGTAAGTAGTTTTAATCCACTCAAATCCCAAAATTCAGGAAGTGAGCTCGGTAAGCAATAAGGTTCTTCTCGAAAGGGCATCGGCCACCACATTTATTTCATCCTTTTTGTACTTGATAATATAAGGAAACCTCTCAAGAAACTCCACCCACTTTGCATGTCTCTTGCTGAGCTTTCCTTGGCTTCTAATGTGTTTCAATGCTTGGTGGTCCGTATGTATAATGAACTCCTTAGGAAGGAGACAATGCTGCCAAACTTCAATGGTTCTTATCAAGCCACACATCTCCTTATCATAAGTTGAGTAGTTCAAAGCTGCCCCTTTTAACTTTTCACTAAAATATGCCACGGGGTTCCCTTCTTGCATGAGGACAGCTCCTATGCCGAGGGCCGAGGCATCACAATCCACTTCGAATACCTTATGAAAGTCCGGGAGCACAAGTAGAGGGGCATTGCAAAGAGCTTCCTTGATACGATCAAAACTTGCTTCGCACACCGGGGTCCATTCAAAATCTTTCCCCTTTTTGGTGCAATCCGTGAGGGGAGCAACAATACTACGAAACCCCTTGATAAATTTTCTCTAAAATGAGGCCAATCCATGGAAGCTCCTAATATCCGAAACACACCTTGGAACTGGCCACTCCCTTATGGCTTCTATTTTGCCTTGATCAACTTCCATTCCATCTTTAGATAATATGAACCCGAGGAAGTGCACCCTTTCTTGCACAAAGGAACACTTCTTCAAATTGCCATATAATTGTGCATTTCTAAGTGTGTCAAATAACCGCCGAAGGTGTACCAAGTGATCCAAATAATTTCTACTATATACCAATATATCATCAAAATAGACTAACACAAATTTGCCCAAGTAATCCTTCAAGACATGATTCATTAATCGCATAAAAGTACTCAGGGCATTAGATAGCCCAAATGGCATTACTAACCATTCATATAGGCTATACTTGGTTTTGAAAGCGGTTTTCCACTCATCTCCTTCAAGCATCCTTATTTGGTGATAGCCGCTTTTGAGGTCGACCTTGGAGAAGAATGTTGTTCCATTAAGCTCGTCCAATAGGTCCTCCAGCCGTGGTATAGGGAACCTATATTTGATAGTTATTTGGTTGATGGCGCGGCTGTCTATGCACATCCGGGAGGAGCCATCCTTCTTTGGCACCAAAAGAGTAGGCACCACACAAGGACTTAATGACTCTCGGATGTACCCTTTCTCTAGGAGCTCCTGTACTTGTTCATCAAGTTCTCTGGCCTCCTCGGGGTTCATTCGATAGGCCGGTCGATTGGGTAGAACCACCCCGGGTTGGAGGTCTATCCGGTGTTCTATCCCTCGGATTGGTGGTAGACCGGTTGGTAACTCCTCGGGGAAAACATCACATATTCTTCAAGGAGGGCTAAGACTTCTTCCAGAGCCCCTCCAATTTCTTCCATTCTTTCCCAGAATAAAATCAATACAATTGGTGCTACTTGTAGTACTTCCCGAGAGAGCTCCTTTTTGTTGATAATTAGCACCTTCTTGGAAGAGTTCTCCCTTCTAACCTTCTCATCCATAGCTATAGCCGAGGGTGTCAAAGGTGCAAGTCTAATGATTCGGTTCTCCCATTTGAATGTATATTCATTGGACAGCCCATCATGCAAGGTATGCCGATCAAATTGCCACGGCCTCCCTAGAAGAAGGTGGCTTGCATCCATTGGTAGCACATCACAAATGACAGCATCCTTATAATTCCCAATGGAGAACTCAATTCTTGCACGCTTGGTCACCTTTAGGTCTCCTTCATCATTTAGCCATCGGAGCCTATAAGGGTGGGGATGCTCCTCGGTTTGGAGTTGTAGTTTCTCAACTAGCTCGGAAGATGCTACATTGGTGCAACTCCCTCCATCTATGATTAGGGAGCACACTTTATCTTTGATGAGGCATCGACTGTGAAAATTATTTTCTCTTTGAATAGTCTCGGGTCGGCCATTAGTTGTGAGGGCCCTTCGGATGACCATGAGGAGGGGGCCTTCTTGGGCTCGGCACACTTCTTCTAATGGCTCGGCCACTTGCTCTTCTTCTTCCTCCATCGGCGCATCCTCACTAACAACTTCTCCACTATTCTCTAAGAGTACCATGACCCTCTTATTAGGGCATTGTGCCGCAATATGCCCTAGTCCAAGACATTTGAAGCATTTAATATCTCTTGACCAAGGCTTGTTTGCTTCTTCAATTGGTTTAGGAGGAATGTCTTTCCTTTGAGTCCACAGCTTTGGTTGGTAGGGTTTCTCACTAAAGTAGGCTATCGGGTTGCCCTCTTGCATTAGGACCGCTCCAATACCCGTTTCGGAGGCGTCACACTGCACCTCGAAAGCCTTGTTAAAATCCGGGAGAGTAAGTACAGGTGCTTCGCAAAGCAAATCACTTGACAAAGTTTTGACCACTCAAACTCTTTGCCCTTCTTCGTAAGTTCGGTCAATGGAGCCACAATTGTGCTAAAACCTTTGATGAACCACCGGTAGAAGTTGGCGAGTCCATGGAAACTTCGGATGTCTAAGACGTTCTTTGGTGTGGGCCAATCTCAGATGGCCTTGATTTTATCGGAATCTACTTCAACGCCGCCTTCAAATAATATAAAGCCGAGAAGTGAATTCGGCTTTGGACAAATCCACAGTTCTTGTGGTTGCCGTAAAGCTTGGTCTGCCGCAAAGTGATGAAAAGCCACTCCAAATGATCAAGGTGGCTTGGTACGTTCGTGCTATAAACAAGTATATCATCGAAATAAACGATGATAAACTTTCCAAGGAACTCACGTAGCACGTGGTTCATAAGCCTCATGAACGTGCTTGGGGCGTTGGTGAGTCCGAATGGCATAACAAGCCATTCGAACAGCCCGTACCGTGTCTTGAAGGTGGTCTTCCACTCATCGCCTGTACGCATCTGGATTTGATGGTATCTGCTCTTGAGGTCCACCCGGGAAAATACTTTTGCACCGCTAAGTTCATCGAGCCGTGGCATCAGGAACCGGTACTTGATGGTAATGTCGTTGATGGCGCGGCTATTGACGCACATGCGGTGGCTTCCATCTTTCTTCGACACGAGGAGTGCCTGGACTGCACACAGACTTAAGAACTCTCGGATATAGCCCTTCGTGAGGAGTTCTTGTACTTGCTCTTGCAATATCTTGCTTTCTTCAGGATTGAGCCAGTACGGTGGTTGGTTTGGCAATGTCGCTCCCGGTTGGAGATCGATGTGGTGCTCGATCCCTCGGAAGGGTGGTAGACCATCGGGAAGCTCGTCCGGGAATACATCTTTGAACCGGTCAAATAGTGGTTGCACGACCTCAGGGATTATCTCCTCGTCATGGTCATCGAGCTCTCGGTGTAAGAGCACGATGATTGGGCTTCCTTGCCCGCATGACCGTGTCCTTGTAATTACCAATCGCGAAGGCTACCTGGGTTTGTTTAGTTACCCAGACATCTTCACGGTCGGTGAGCCAACGGAGCTTGTATGGTGTCTGGTGCTCGGTGATGGGCAGCACGAGCTTCTCGGTCAGCTCGCGGAACGTGATGTTCGTGCAGCTCCCGCCATCGATGATCAAGGAACAAACTTTGTCCTTGATCAAGCATCGGCTATGAAATAGGGTCTCCCGTTGGTACTCTTCTTGCCAAGGATGGGTGCAGAGAACTCTTCGGACCATCATTAATTTTTGCCCTTCATGTGCATGGCAAATCTCGTCTTCGGTCGGGGCCGGATATGACTCACCGGAGAAGAAACCGTCGGAAAGAGCTTCAACCAAAAGGGTATGAAGGTGCAAAGCACAATTCTATTAAAATTCTCTCTACCTTCGAAGTGAAGGTCGATACATTATTTAATGAATGAAAAATAAAACGAGAGGGAAGGACTTTTGACCCTTGGATTGCATGTACGCTCGAGATTGGCTTGGGAGAGATCTTCATGGACTTGATGTTGACCAAGAGCGTGTCTTTTCTGTTGAAGGCTCGATCCACTAAGGCTTTGCGCGGCTGAATTTGAAGCTTGACCGAGGAAGACTTTACGACCGAGAGGTGGCACCGGGTGGGCTAGCTCCAAACATGTGAAGATTGGCTCGGGCCAAATTTGATATGAAGTCTTTAAAATGCTCTCGGTGGCTCATCTTAAGTGTCACGTGGTCTGGATCCTCGGTTGGTCGGCAACGGCCCGTAAGTGTGCGCAAGCTTATTCAAAATGGTGGCTGAGTGGATAATGCTCCGGACATCGGGGGATTCACTCGGGCCATTTTGGATTGAAGATCTTGGTTGACCTTTAGTTGACTTGAGAAGAGGCGGACGCGGTGTCATTTGAATTTGAATCATCGGATGGCCGATGATGAGTAGTAAGCGCGCGCGGCTTGTTCAAATCGTTGACCCAGGTTGACTTTCTTCCGCGCTCTTCGGGATTTGCTCGGGCCTTAAGCCCTAAGCCCTAAGTTCAAAACCCCAAGCCCTAATCTTTAATCCCAAAGCCCTATGCCCTATCACTTAAGCCAAAAGTGCTAAGCACTAAGCCTTAATTTTAAAACCATAAACCCCTAACACCAAAGCCCTATGGCCAAAGTGACACGAAATGGAAATGGAATAAATGAGAAAATTACCAACTCGGGTGAGGAGTGAAAGATCCCAAAAAATCAAGGAATGAAGTTGATAATGGAAGGTAGAGATCTCGGGATTGCGAGTGATTTTGGAGTTAAAAGTTTTAGGAGAGGTAAAACAATAGATGAAAAGAAAGTCCTTAAAGTTTGAGAGTATTCTCACTGGTAAATCAGGAGATATAGAATTGAGAATAATAATGCGCAAAGAAGGGGCTAGACAGATACAAAGTGAGATTGTTGAGGCAATATCTTAAAAAACGGTAGTGGTTCTTGATCTGAAATTTAGAGGGATTAGAGATGGATAAGGGATGAAATGATCCTCCAATTTTTAAGAGATCCTCACGGATGAAATGAAAGATATGCGGGAATGAGTAACCAAAGGTGGTGATAGGAAACTAGGGATTTCTAAGAATAACCAAAGGTAAGCATTCAGGTTGATTTTCTCGGTGATTTTGAAAGGACCATCGGCTCTTGGTGCTATTTTTGATCCCTGTTAATTGGGAAATCGTTCTTCCCGGGTAAGGCTCTTCTTGGGCTCTCTGTGATTGCATCGTTTGATGGATGAAACGATGTCCAATTTGAAATTTCTACCACTCTTTAGAAACCTTGAAGGATTGGCTACATTTCTCATGAAGATGTTGTCTTCATCAGAGGCCAGTCCTGTTGTCAAATTGGCTAAATCATGGCAAGAGAAGTTTTGGGCCCTCCATATCATGTCATTCTCCCATGGTAGATAAGAATTTGTTCTCAAATCCAAAACCTTCTCAATCCTTTGATGAATCTTTTTTCCTAATTCAATAGACTTGGTCATGTTTTGGCTGCATTTGATTATTTTCTTGATTAAAGATCCAATAGCCTCGGTGTTCTCTCTATTCATTGCTTTAGGGCACCAAGACTTCACATTATTACTACATGTTAGACGGATGAAAAGTTGTAAACCATTGAACCACCAAAAGAAGTTGATTACCCAAATTCGTCCATGTGTTTCTTCACAAACTAAACGTTCATCCCAAGATAAAAATAATATCCAAAACATAAGGTTGGTTGAAAAATATTCCATCTTAAAATAGAAAATAAACCACGAACTTGTATACATCTCCTTGTTCTCGATGACATAGTCAATCATAATCTTATTCAAAGGAAGCAAAACATTTTTAAAGGTCATTGTACCAACTTCAAGATCACGAGTATTTAGTATCTCATCACACCAAGCTTTTGTGTCCAATGACCACGGTTAATGTAGACAAAATGTATCCAAATTCAAAAAGCTTCTAAAATCATAATGTGTAATTTAAAATGAGTTGTCCCTCATTAATTTCTCAATTTCACAACTAGGCAAAACCAGCTCATAATTTCCCAAGAAAAGTCCTTTAGGTCCAAATTTTGCATGATAAAAAACAACCACAAATATTTTCGTCCAAAAGTTAACGTCAACATCACTAAAATATCTACTATCAATCCAATCAATCTCATGAAGATACATAAGAACTTGGTCAAATGGATCATACCTTTCGGCCACAACCTTGTGCGGTTTTGCCATTTCATCCTCTCGGTCTACTTGGCTATTATGATGTATCAATAGGAGCTCTTCATGCTCCTTTGTATATTCAACGCAAGCAAATAAAGATGTTGCCAAGATTAAGTCATTAAACCTGAAAGGTTGTTTCAAAGTTGTAAGAGACTTCGAGCTTACACTCTCCGACTTTTGGAGCTCCGTCTCGCTTTCGATTCCTCCTTCATTATGTGCTTTCAATGAAAGGTTGGCCATCATATCTTCTTGGTTAGGCTTGTGAAATTCTTCCAAGATATTATAAGAGTGGCCGGGTTCCATGGAGAAGTGATTCTCCTCAAAATTGAAGTCTTCTTCTACTTGCTCGGTTTTTACTTCAACATTTCCTTCCACTTGTTGTTGGTGAGTCTTAGCATAATTTTCAGCAATATTATAAAAGACTAAACGTGCTTCCAACTACAAATAATTTATCTCAACGAACAAGTCTAAGTTACTCAGTTTAAGGTCCTACATGTAGTGGGTTTTTGCTAGAGAGTGAGGGAGTTTTCCATTTTGGAAAAATTCCCTTCTCATTAGATTCTTTAAGGCCTTCCAAGTTCTAACTTCATCTTCTCCTTTTATCATTCTCTCCTCTTGGAGATCTTGCCACCAATTATGGTTTGGTTGACATATCTTTTCGTTTTGATCTACTCCCGGTAAGATTTTTTTTTGGTTGGATCCTCTTCAAGTCATCATTCTCAAACTCAAAAGTTAACCAAAATAAGAGTCAAATGGAAGAGTCGGAAGGGATGGGAGGCTATGATACCAAATGACACGAAATGGAAATGGAATAAGCGGGAAAATTACCAACTCGGGTAAGGAGTGAAAGATCCCAAAAAATTAGAAAGGGAGTTGATAATTGAAGGCAGAGATCTCGGGATTGCGAGTGATTTTGGAGCTAGAATTTTGAGGAAAGGCAAAAAGATGGATGAAGAGAATTTGCTCAAAGTTTAAGAGTATTACCACAGGGAAATCTGGAGATATAGAATCGAGAATAATAATGCGCAAAGAGGGGGCCAGACAGATACGAAGTGAGGTTGTGGAGGCAATATCTTGAAAAACGGTAGTGGTTCTTGATCTGAAATTTAGCGGGATTGGAGATGGATAAGGGATGAAATGATCCTACATATTTTAAGGGATCCTCACGGATGAAATGAAAGATATACGGGAATGAGTAACCGAAGGTGGTAAATCCTCCATATTTTCTCAGAATAATTGAGAAAATAGGGTAAACTTTGGATTGGTGTATATCCGAAACCAGAATGAATTAAGAGCTGAAATTTTGAAGTTTCTTTGACGTATAAATTTATTAGAGATCACACAAAATTGAGAATATTCTCACGTAGGGTTTCACATATATGCCGATGGGATGAATGTGGGATAGGGTTTGATCAGCAACGATGAACGGCAGAAATTGGACTTCACTTCACGTAAAAATGGATGCTTGAGCTGATGATCCACACTCTAACCCTTAGACCATGAAGATGGCTTGAGAAATGTTCTAAGGATAGGTCGTCCTAGCTTGGAAGGATGACCAACTCTGATTGTCTCTCGGTAGCCGGAATATGGATTCCAGAGACGGAGTCTTTGGTTGGAAAAACTCCTAAGGGGGAGATTCATAATTTGAAAAGAAAATCTTCTAAATTCAAATCTACCATTAGAAGCTGCAAATGAAGGATTAAATCAGCCAACAAGGGAGCCTAATTTTCTTCATCTAATCGGATGGTTAAGATCCATCCCAAAGATGCTATCTAACACACCAAAATGAAGGAAGATGTGGACCAATGAGGAGGCTCACGCTCCCCCCTTTTGAACCGGTCATAATGTCCTTCATTTTGTGCCTAAAGTACCCTCTTATCAGCTAAGGAAAATCCCCCATTTAAATTCATGCAACCCATGCAACAAGTTCAAGTAAAAAAATAACCTAACCCAAAAAATGTAGACCCTAAAATTAAAATGCATAAACTAATAAGCAAACTTCTATTATGCTTCAATCCTTTTAGCGTTCCTTGAGTGTTATATCTAGGGATTGGATGAGGTGGAGTGCTCTCCCATTTCTTCATGTATCTTCATAGTTTTATCTGCCGGTAGTTTCTCTATCCAAGTTAGCATGTAGGTCAGGCTCTCTTTGTCCAAATCCGTGGGTTCCAATACTTTGAAATTGTGTAGAGCCTCTCCTGCAAAAAGAAAAAAAACTTATTAGAAAGATCCCAAGCTCAGGCTCGGGTAATGTCTCCTTTTGGTGTAATTTTGGATAGAGTATCCCGAGGCATGTCATCCTCCCGGGTACTTTAGGATTTGACCTCAAATCCGATTGTAGTTCACGCTCCCCTTGTACCTCTTCTTGATCAACAATAGAAGGGGAAAGGTCTTGTAAGTTAAAAGTTTCTAAAACTCCATATTCTCCCGGTAGTTCTAGCTTGTAAGCATTCAGGTTGATTTTCTCGTTGATTTTGAAAGGACCATAGGCCATTGGTGCTATTTTGATCCCCGTTGATTGGGAAATCGTTCTTCCTGGATAAGGCTTTTCTTGGGTTCTCTGTGATTGCATCGTTTGATAGAGCAAACGGTGTCCAATTTGAACGTTCTACTATTCTTTGGAAACCTTGAAGGATTTGCTACATTTTGTATCAAGACATTGTCTTCATCAGATGACGGGCCGGTTGTCAAATTTGTGGAGCAAGCTTCAGAGGTCTAGTTTTGCTAGATCAAATTGGGGTACCCATTCTTTGTTTCTTGGACCACTAGTGACACGGAATGGAGGGGGTTTAGATTTAGGAATTGAGAGAATCGGGTTAGGTTAAATAGAAAAACGATAATCCGATAATTCCAGATTCGGGACTGGAATTTGGATGGCGATAACTCAACGATGCGACCGAGTTTAGGGCTGAAATTTTGGGTGGAACTCTAAGAAGAAGTTAGGTGATAATCCTCCAAAAATGAAGGAAATCACGTGGATGAATTTGTCGGAAAGTAATGGAATAGTAACGGTGGTCGGGAAGTGGCCAGAAATGCTGGACAGCAGAGGAGATGAAATTGCAAACGAAATCAACGATGGAAGAAGGAGCTTATGGACTTCAAGCTCACCCTACATCCTCGAAGAAGGCTGGAGACTTTGAAGCAAGAAGAGATCTCCAGCTTGGAGGGAGAAATATTGAAGGGAACCCACGGTTGCCGGAGAACTTCCGGCTGCCGGCTGAAATTGGAAAATGCCCGAGAAGGGAGAGCTAAAAAGCTTCTTTAATTCAATTTCTAAAGAGGGAGGTTTTATCTGCTGAGCAGAGTGGGAAAAAGGGAAGGAAAACTGAGGGCCAAAGGCATGCAACTTGCATGCTGGAAATTGAAATAAAGGAGGGAAAATTGGACCAATGAGATTACAAGAATGTGAAAGCCACGTGATATTGTATCTCCACAGCCAATTTCCCTTCTTCCTTGGCCCAAAATACCCTCCTCTTAGCCGAAAATACCTCATGCAAAACCCCATGAAAGAATGCAAAAATAAACAAAATAAAACCTAGCCGAGAAACCCTCTCGGGTTCTCTAAATATCCAACGTTAAATTCATGTAAACATTAAGCTAAAAATGCGATAAAATTCCTTCAATCCATGTAAATGCTGGAGAGTTGAGTCGTGGAACCCTTGATTAGTTTTGCATGGGACTCCAACTCGCCATGCAACGTGGTACTTCAATCGGGTTCGGGTTCGGGTTCGGGTTCGTGCTTGATTCCGGAGCTCTCGGTTTTTGGTTGCAAATCCTCATGTTCTCCACGCCAATTTATCATGTGTTTTGGCCTTGTTTGATCCTCCAAAGTTTGCTTAGAAATGTATAATTCTTCAATTAATTTTCCTGCAAAATTAACAAACATATTAGAAAAATTCC